>VDFB02286550.1:0-26500 GCA_007258455.2 Sequoia sempervirens
ACTAAAAGGTAAACTCCTTCCTTTTGATTATAATGTTTAGTTGCTTAAGAGGTTGCAAAATCTTAGACAAAAGGATTTAGATGTGCAAGCATATAATGAAGAATTTTATAGGCTAAGTATAAGAACTAAGCATAAATAAGATGAGGAAGAAATGGTTGCTAGGTAATTTAATGGCTTGAGGTATAACATTTAGGATGAGATTAGGTTGTTGGCACCTAAATCAGTTGAACAATGCTTTCAAATGGCAATGAGGGCAGAAGAAAAACTCAAGAGGAAACAAGAGAAGGCGACAAGAGGAAGAGGCAACACCTCTAGGGGTAGAGGCACTAATTCAACATCAAGGCAGACCAAGGAAGACCATGAAGATGTTGATAAGAACAAGGAGAAAGAACCTGAAGCAAGAGTAGGATGGAGAGGTGGAAGAACTAACTTTAGACAAAGGAGAGATTACAATGAATTCTCAGGGAGGTGTTATAGGTGCAATGAATTTGGATGCCCAACTTTCAAGTGTCCTCAAAACCAAGGTCCAACTTCAAGTGGTGATAGAAGGAGTGAAAGAAGAACACAATTGATCCAAGAAGAAGAATGTGAAATTTCAAGCAAACTTGTAGATCCAGAGGTGGGAGAAGCACTCATGATGAGAAGGACCTTGTTACAAGAACCTAAAGAGGAAGATATGAGCCAAAGAAGAAGTCTCTTTAGAACCTCATGCAATGCAAACGTAAATTATGCCAAGTTGTTATTGATTTAGGTTCTCAAGATAATATGGTATATAGGGAGATGGTAGAAAAGTTAAATCTAGAGAAGATACCTCATGTAGCACCTTACAAAGTTTCTTGGCTGAATGATAGTCAAACCTTAGTGGTGAATGAGCAAGCCTATGTGGATTTCCAGATTGGGGAGTACAAGGATAGAGTCTTATGTGATATATTGCCAATGGATTGTTGCCATTTTCTCTTGGGGAGGCCATGGAAATTTGATAGAAGGTCCGTGTATGATGGTTGGGAAAACACCTATACAATTTGGAAGGATGATAAGAGTTTCAAGTTGACTCCTTTGCAAGGAAGTGCAAGAGACAAGGGTAAGTCTAAAGTTGTAATTTTTAGCAAGAAGGAGCCTATAAGGCTTGAGGACAGTAAGGATAACATGTTTTCTGATTTGAAACAGGGTTATGGTGTTGGGACAGTGGTATTGAATGTTGATGAACCTATTGAGAAGATGGAAAAAAGGTCTAAGAAGGTTGATGCTCAGTTAGAGGGGAAAAATGATGTGAAGCTCATGGAGAAGGCTGATTTAAGAAAGGTTAGTGGTGAGTTGTTCATAACATAACAAGAAGGGTTTAGGAAAATGGAGGAGATCCTGATTGGGATAGTGGTGTGTCCTCTAATAGCCCATAGAGTGGAAGGACAATCAGGTCTAGGTAGAGGAAAGGCTCTAAAATATGAGAATACAGTGGTGTATGGGACTGCACAAGCAAGGGTAGTGGGTTTGATGCCTACATTCAAAGGTTGGAATGGAGTGGGACAAGTGCACAGGCAGGGACAGAGCCATGAGGAAGGATATGTTGCTTGGATAGAGCAGAAGATGGTTGGAATAGGTTCTACATCAGTCATGAAAGGAAAGGAGATCAGAGATAAGTATCAATCAAAAATGGTAACAAGAGACAAGGTAGTCCAGAGAAGCATTGGTAAGGGTTGGTTTAGAGGCATGAAAGTAAGGAAATTAACTTTTTTTGGTTTGAGAGCAGATGGAAGACCACCCACTGGTCTAATTTTAGAGAAGGGGGCAAGATTACCTTCCTACAGAGGCCAAAAGGAAAAGTGGACTGCAAGCTTTCATTGTCCAAATCAGGCAAAAGGAGGTACAAGTCAGCATGGGCTTTGTGGAGAGTAGGCTGGAGCAATACATACCTTTACTCATGTGACATGAGTCTTTTCATGGTGGTGAGTATGGTGCAAGGGCACCAATATTTTCTATGTTTCTTCATTAAGTGTCTTTTAGGAAAGGTGTGTTAGGATGTTTGAGTTAATTTCTTGAGTCCAAATAAGGTCCAGTGTTACCATTCTTATGTAATTGATCAACTTTGAAGGCTTTTGTATTCATTTTGTAAGAATTGTAAATCATGTGGGAAGAAATTGTCAAAGTTATCAAGAGGTGTCAAGGTTGATAGAATGTTTTTTTCTTGAGTGAGTCATGTTGCTTAGTTGAATAAGGTCTCATTAGACCATTTGTAATAGTTTAGGTGACCAGGAGGGTCAAGGAGTGCAAACATAACAATATAAGTAATGGAGTTGTTATAAAAATGTGTTAAAGGTGTAATTTTGGCCTCCAATGGTTATTAGGAGTTTAAAAATTAGTTGAGAGGTAGTTGGTTGTTGTTTTGAAGTGGATAAACCTTTAAAAAGGTGGGGAATATCATTTGTAATGTTGGCTTGAAGATTGGAGGCATTGGAAATAAGAATAACTCTATTTTTTCATTCTTTTTTGAGTTTTCTTGATATTTTGTAGACCTATATGAATCCGTACAGCCTGAATTTTCTATGTAATCATTCATGCTTTGTGGATTCCTGTGTTAGCATTCTTTTGCATCAAGTTTGAAGGAATTTAGTAGAGTTTTGTGTTAGAAATCTTAGTTTTCTTGTAGCAGACCGAGAACACCCTATTTGAGGGTTTTGTAACCAAGATCATGTTTTAAGGGCCCATACACCAACTGTGACTATTGTAGCAAGTGTAATGGGCCCTAGGGAGTCTGAATAGAAGGTAAGATGATTTTTTTGAGTGGTGGAGAAGAAATAAAGGAGATGGGTCTACTATCTTGTTGATTTTATTAAGGAAAATACATGAAAAATGGTGGTTTGGGCCTAGGGTTTGATAAAATCAATGTGAGTGGGAGAGTTTCTTCAACTTGGAATGATCAGGGGAGTTGTGCAAGTGGCACTCTCAATAAACCCTTTTGGTTTGGCTAGAAATCAAGGGTTTTATGGTTGGCTATGTTAGAGGGGTCAAATCTAGGAGCTAATTGTGGATTTAGAGGTTTGAGGTCATGGGAAATGCTTCCCCAAGGTTTTAGTTGTTTGTGCCAAGTTTAAAGGTGGGTTGCTTTGTAATTTAGGCCTAATTAGCCTAATTAGGTCAGCGTAGGAGTGGAGATTTCAAGGGTCTGGTACAAAGGACTTGTGTCTGGTTAAGAGATATGTTTTATAACTCTAAAATGGGTATCTGAATCCACCATCTGTTTGTCAAGTGTTTTGGAAATTGTTGGAGTTAAGAGCCAAAATCTGGGTTTGCACTGCTACTAGGAATGCAAGGGTGAAAAGGAGAAAATCTACTTCTATTTGTTGTCAAACTTTGGGAATTGTTTGGATTGGTCTAATAAGGAATTTTAATCTTGTTAGATGCCTCTTGAAGGTAGATTGACACTTTGAGTGAGTTTGGCCTCTTGGGTCTGCATCACAGTTTGCATGCATGAAACATAGAACACAACATCAAACAAGTACGACATATAATACCATACTGTTACCTTATTCAAGATCTAATGACAATAAAAATATTCATCATTAATTAAATGATTACATGATGATATAACATTTTCCTACTACTTAAAGTGTATACATCAAAGTAACTTATAATATACTTACTAAAATTTATTGAAAATTGTCTCAAAGTGAGATATCATGCTAAGATAGGGAAAGGGGTCCTAAACAAAATGATAGGCTATTTTTACAAAATGACTCAAAACCATTATAATATGGAGTATAATTATTGTAGGATGCGCACAAAAAGGCATTAAGAACTATTTACGAGGTATACATAAATACATACTTTTAAACATTTCCATGCATAAGAAAGCTATAAATAATTATTTCTCGTTTCTTATTCCTACACTCAAGCTACTGTGCACACATCTTTACAAACAAAACCTGTATAAAATAAAACAATCGATTAATATAAATCTTGGAGATAAAAGTGATATCTTTTACATAGAGGTAGGAAACACAGAGTAAAAATATCGTACTGCAATTAATATCCTACGAAACACACATTAATTTTAGACATGCCTATCTAGATAAATCAAGATAGTCAGCACCCAATTAATATAAATTAGGCTCAATTTTTTAAAAAATAATTAAATCTACGAATTTAAAATATAATATTTTGATCATAAGACTGAATCATGGATCGATTTTGAGGTCAGACTTGATCATTTAGATTTTCAACTATAAGTGGTCCATAAGGGTCAAATTTTATCCTGGAGTATGCATGAGGAGAAAGACTCAATATTGTTTACCACAATCAATATTTTATCTGAGTAAAGTGATGTGATTTAAGACTCTTCTATACATATTAATATTTAATTAACATTTTAGATATTAGACTAAGGGATATGAACAACGAGTGAAAACAACCTTCAAGAGGTGAAGGTTTTATTACTGTTTCTCCAAGGTTAATCTAAAGGTAAAAGTAAATAGTTTATATGGGACAATCACTTGCAGTTTCATTCATGCAATAAATGACCCAAGCTCTGGACATTAGTTTATCAATGGATCTATTACCAATCAATTGGTGAGTCTTGATAGAATGGTATAATAATAAAGTTTATGATGCCTAGACTCAAGTAACAGATAACAACCAAATTTGCTTTAGAATGAAATAAAAAGATAATAAAAAGGCGTTCCAAAACTACAAAGATTTGTTTTCCTTTTTTTGTAATTTTCAAAACTTAAATCATGGCTCGTGACTTACCTCAAGATTCTACTCAAATTGTGTGACGCTGCCAACAATGACAATGAGAAAGGGAGGCATATTTTATCAAACGATTGTGAGCTTTATCTATGCTGCCACATTTTGCATACATGTTGGTGAGGGAATTGGTCAGGGCCGCAAAAGGATAGTATGATGGTGAAGGCTGTGAAATTTTTGCTTTCCAATCATAAATGTTCCTGCCACAGATCTACGAGTCTAAAGCATAGCTCTACAAGGTAATCAAAAAGGAATATCGAACATGGAGATGATGCCTAAAATCCCCTTCCTACTACCTTGTGGATTAAATATCTTCCACTTGATTCCACCAATTGCATCTTCAAAGTAATTGGACCTTTAATGCATTGATTGGTGAGATAAAGGATTTGTTGAGCCTATGAAACATTCAGATTTTGATCTTGTCCACTTTTAATGGGTGAACTAAAATAAATTTTGTGTGTATCTTTTAACCATGAAACTTGAATTTCAGGCCAGGAGATTTCTCATAGAAAAAAAAGATCTACAATGTATAAAGGAGAGGAGAGAACATCCAAATCGGCTCATTATTGTGCAATGTTGTTCAAGCAACCATCATTTTTTGTCTAAATTAGTGCAAAATGTTATTATTTCTACCATAGATTGAAGTCATGGTCATCTCAAGGTTGCAGGCATTGCCACTACAAGCACCCTTTGTGTTGCAAGCACTTTGACCATCTCTAGCCCTATTTCATTGATACCCCCTTTAGTATCATCATTAGTGCCTTCCCTTGGAATCCCCCTTTCGTAAACCCATCACTTATTAACTATAACTTTGAGCTTCTTCCTTGTTTTTTTTACAATGTGATTGGAAAATTGTCCACCAACCAGAACCACTAAGACATATGGTACAAAGATAGAAGATAAAATTGGGACGTGCTATCATTAGCATGCTCTTTCAAGGACCCAACCTTTCTTGATCTTCTATAACATTTTTGAATCTATTACCTTTTCCACTGGAATTGCAATCTTGATGGTCATTGATGAGCCAAATGAACCGACTGACCCTCGACCTCCAACAAACTGCCTTCTAGAAAGGACATCTTATGTGGAGATTCCATGCTTCCTAGTTATGCCTACTAGGAGAAATGCTACTACTTCTAATACTCTCTCAACAGTCGCTCAGAATCGAACAGACAAGCCAGAATCCTCCAAAAAAAAATAGAATTGGGCAGTTATAATTGCTTACATTTTATCGATTCATGTAATTTTTAATACTGCGAAAATTGTTTGCAAAATGAGGAGGAAAAATTCCCATAACCGTCTATTGCCCCAATACCATAATGGAAGGTGAAAGATTAATTCTTCATTGATGAATAGTGAATGAATTTAAAATGGAGGAGAATACACCATACAGTTGTAATAACCGCCTATAACAGATGATATAATAATCTACACTAACATATTTGACATTTGTATTTGCTTCTCTTTATTTTTATATATATATATATATATATATATATATATATATATAATATACATATAATTGTGCTATCACAAGATTGTTCTTCATTTATCGAAATTCAAGATTCACCCTAATGAATTTGAGTAAGAATATCTTGTAAGGTCCATCAATTCTTATTTCTAACTCTTTTTTTATGTTCATTATGTTGCTAGTTCTTGATACCAATTTTTCTTGATGGAATGATAGGAATTTAGAAATAAAAGATTTTTCTACACCTCGCAAAAATTTAAATCATCCTAAATAGATATAAATGTATGTTTCATTATTAGATTTTGGAGTTCAATATTAACAATGTCCAAGAAATTAGGCTCTATAACGCTAAGTTTATGTTTCATTTGTAATTTTTATGCATGAAGGCCTACACATCATTAAATATAAGCATAACTAGAGAAAATATAATGAAAATAATTACAATAAGTATAATTTTACATTATAAACATTCCCACAAGATTTAGAATTAACATTCACATATTCATTATATCATCAACATCTAAAAGTATCATTAAGCTTAATCACAACTTGATCAATTTTCAATCATTTATAATATCTAGGGAATAAACTTTTAGAAATATTTCCTTGTCACAACTATGAAGTAAGATACTCATTACTATACTCAATCATATCATGAAATTTATGAAATCTATGCTTATTAGGTCCATTATCCCAATACAGACAAAATAATCTATAAGTAACAAGTAAATCCATCATAACTATATAAACTCTATGAAAAGAGGTGCATTGCTACCCTATATTGGAAAACTCCTACATGCATTAGTAGGTGACCTTATAGAAATTTCCCATTAACTATCTTCATCATTGTAGATCACTCCTTGTGAGTAAATATGATGTATGTTTATAGGCGATAGGATGTTGTAGATACCTATCCATGTAAAAACGGTGGAAGGGGGGACCTACGAGGAGTTACATGTTCCAAGGCATATGCATACAATAATGTTAATGTCGTGAATGGTGAACAAACATAAAAAATGTAAAAGATGATGGAAAAACATGAACAGATAAAGGAAACTAACAATGATGAATGACTAGATTCACTTTCATCATCTTACATCCTTTATTCAATAGTATGCGTCATTGATTGGCCATATTAACTCACCTTACTTTGCATAAGGAATACCTTCAGCGTAATTAAAAACAACAATAAATCCTCAGAATTTAAATTCTATGTGATCTTTAAAGGAATAAAAAATAAATGTATTTAGCTCTAAATTTAATGGATAAATTATTATGATAAAAGTTAAAAAATAATTTATCATGCTATTTAATAAATAGGGCTTGAAAGATGATTGAATCAAAATTATAAAATTGGTTGGAATTTTTTCTAGTTCACATATGTGGGATATGAACTTTGTATTGAGGGGGAAAATGATTTTAATGTATAAAACTAAAATTAAAGCACATATTTGATCTTAATAAAATTTGATAGCTAAAATTTTCTCACTTCATCTTGTTATACCTTTGTGTAAAGAGAGATGGGTTTGAGAGACACTATTTGGAAACTTGTTAAATAATGTTTTAGCTTTGAACCTTGCTAAATATTTTTTTATTCTCTATCCATCAAACCCTTGGGTAAACTTATTTAACTATGATGAACAAATATTGAAGACAACAAGAAAAAACGTAGTATGTCTAAGATGGTGATGCAAGTCGATAAGATAATTAAGATGTTCTTTGATACTCTTACGTGAATGCCCTTAGATCTAGATCTTTGATGATAATGAATTAGAACATGTCCTTAATTATATCACCCTAGCATGCAATTTGAAATATTTCATGTTTTATTTGGCTCATAATGACTAGTAGGAAAGGGGGAATATGGGCCCAAATTAAAATTAAAATTTTAAGATTTTGGGATTTAAATCTATATGATAAAAGATGATTCATGTTAATTCTACAATCATAAATCTAATCCAAGGTGATGAATGATGGAGATTGGAAATCAAACCTAGACCCTTGGGAAGTATAGAGGTGGAACAAGGCTAGGATAAGGTTTTTTTCCATCTTTTACACAAAATATACCAAACTTGCACACTAGTCAATGCATAAATGTCAACCTAATCTAAGTGAGCTTAAAACATAAGGAAAAAGGGAATGAGTATGCAATATGAATTATTACATTTTCCCCCACTTTAATGAGAATGTAAACTATTATAAGAATGAATGGTAAAGTAAAAAAAGTACTTTCCTTACAAAGAGTTCCCATCAAAACACTACAAAACAAAAAAATACAAAATGAGTAATATTTATCACACATTTAAAATAGGTACTTAAAACAAACTTGAAAACTATATTTTAAAAAAGAAATTGAAAAAGAGAAGACTAGGAGATTTTGGCTAAGCATAATTTGATAAATCTATAAATAATTAAAAGATTTTGACAACAAATTTAGGTTGATAAATATCCCCTCAACGTGGGAATGATTATATTGAAGTTTATAAATTAGCTACTTTACAATCTTCACCTTATGTCTTACCACCTATTTTAATGTCCATCTCCTTGGGTGTTTTTTAGGGACCATTTACCATTTCCTATGCTTTTTCCTAAAATAATGGATTGATTTTCAACTAAACCTAAGATTTATTTAACACAAAATCTATCCAAAATTTTTGGGTCAAAAATAAAAAGGACATAGTTTGTGAGTGAATTTAGGGTTTGTGGGAGGCATTCAATAGCTAAGGAAAAATAATTGGCCAAGAAAATGTCAACCCGATGTCTTGCAATTTATATGCTACACTAATAAATCATGTGAGAATATAATTAAAAATAATAATAAATCCTTAGGATTTAAATTCGATGTGATATTTAAAGGAATACAAAAATTGTATCTAGCTCTCAATTAATGAATAAATTTATTATGATAGAAGTTAGAAATTATTACTAGGGGAGAAAATGAATTTAATGTATAAAACTTAAATTCACTCACATATTTTATCTTAATGAAATTTGATAATTAAAATTTCTTCTTTTTGTTGTACTTTTGTGTAAAGAGAGATTATGATGAGATACATTGCTCAAAACTTGTTAAATAAGGCTTTAGCTTTGAAAAAATTTAAATAATGTTTAATTCTCTTTTCATCAAACCCTTGCGTAGACTTATTTAACTATGGTGAACAAATATTGAAGACAACAAGAAAACATGTAGTATGTCTAAAATGGTGATGAAGTTGGATAAGACAATTGGGATGCTCTATGATACTCTTTTGTGAATTCTCTTGGATCTAGATATCTAATGATGAAAATTAATTGGAACATGTCCTTAATTATATCACCCTAGTATGAAATCTAAAATAATTCATGTATTAGTTGGCTTGTAATGACTAGCAGAAAAGGGACAAATGGGTCCAAAATAAAATTTAAATTTTAAAAATTTGGTGTTTAAATCTATATGAGAAAAAGTGATTCAGGTTAATTCTACACTCACAAATCTAAACCAAGGTGATGAACTATAGAGATTAGGAATCAAACCTAGATCCTTGGGATTTATAGAGGTGGAATAAAGTGAGCATAAGGTTATTTTCCAACTTTTACATCTAGAATACACTAGCTTGCACACTAGCCAATGCATAAATGACAACCTAATTTAAGTGAGATCAAAACATAAAGGGTGTGAGTCTATAATATGAATCATTGCATTTCCCTCCTCTTTAATATGCATGCAAACTACTATAAAAATGGATGTTCAATTAAAGCAAGGGATTTCCTTACAAAGAGTTTCCCATCAAAATCATAGAAAACAAAAAAGTATATAATGAGTATTATTTGTCATGCATTTAAAATAGGTACTTAAGACTTACTTGAAAAATATTTTTAAAAAAAAAGTAAAATTAAAAAAGAGAAGATTATGAGATTTTGGATGAGCACAATTTGATAAATATCTAACTAATTAAACTATTCTGACAATAAATTTAGGTTGATAGAGCCCCCCTCAACACGAGAATGATTATATTTAAGGTTATAAATTAGCTACTTTATAATCTCCACCTTATTTGTTATCACCTATAACTAAGCTTTATCCAACACATAAAACCTATCCCAAATTTTTTGGGTCAAAACTCAAAAAGGAATGTAGTTTATGTTTAAAAATTCAAATGTGTTGGACACATGTCAAGATCCAATGCTAGCACTTAATTTTTATTGAAATATTATTATTTTAACTATATATTTTGACCTAATCTCTAAACATATCCCAAAATGATTTCAACTATTTATTAATCTTAAATGAGAATAAAACATAGATTAGGTTATTCAAAAGCTTAGGAAATCACTATCATTTTCACTCTCAATTTTGTATGTACATAAGTTTCTTTTGTAACACACTTGTTATGAAACTTTGGAGAAAATATAATGAATAATATACATATAGAGACTTGTAGCATCATTAATCAAATATTCCATGGTTACATCCTTGGCATCCTAGGTATATTTTTATGTTTAATTTTGTGTTTATATCCATATATATCTCCAATATATCCTAATGGCTTCATAAGGTCCATATCATTCCTTTATTTAATACAAACCCTTCACACCATCCTCAAACAATTATTTTATTATAAAAAACCCACCAATCCACATTAGCTCACTTAATCTTATAGTTTTATAAGTTGTAGGATCACCATTTACACACACCACTCCACACATTCACTCTAGGATATCAAATACATAATTTTTTAAAAGGTAGGCTGATATTTCAATATAAAACCTAGGGTATAAGTAACATAGTCTCTTAAATAGCCATGCCCATTGTCACTTTCTCTTTTTTATTGAAATTTAGATTATTAAATATCCATATCACCTACAAAAGATATTGTGATCAATTTGGTGATAAGATAAAAATATCATCTAACTCAAAAAAATTATATTTATTTCTTCTATTCATCCAAAACCAACTCCCTTAATGTAAAAGTGACCTACAATGGCACTTTTGTAAGTTTTTATGTACTTTAAACTTATAGGAGCATCCATTACTAATGTTAGTGTCTAAGGATAGGATCGCCATAAATTAGTGTTAATGTCCTATTTGGGTGTCTATTGAGGGTATGAGAACCCAGTGTTAGAGGTGGAATATTGTTAGATTATCCTAGACTTCTAATAGTGCCCTTTGTTAGTGACTTTATCCTACAAGGTCACTTATGCTCAACATTGGTACCTTAGAACATTTTTTAGATATTGACCATAATTGATAATATCATTAAAAAAAATCCTTATTAATATTATACTTTATAAAATACATTGTATTTATTTCAATTCTTTACTTTTTCGATATATAAACACTAGGTTTATAACCCTAGCAAACACCAAGAAAAAAACCTTTATTTTCAAGTCTTTCAACAAGCTTTCTTAATGCTATCTACTAATGAAATACATGGAATATATATTAAAACATAATCAAGATATTCTTTAAAACATGGAGACATCAAAATAATTCATAAAAACATTAGAAGCACAAAAAGACACTATATACAACCAGACAAAACACATAAAAGTGTGAAAAAATATAGGAGTGTACTATAGTACATCACTCATTCAATTAGGTATTTATTATAAAGATTACATCAATAGTAGTATAGTGGGTGTTTATACATTTCCTACACATAGTCCTTGAACATCCTTTCCTTATCCATTTGAACCATGAAAAACCTACCTCTACACTAGGTCTCACAAAAATTAGCATGAATAATGTTTCATCAAAGAGCCTGTAATGCCCTATCGCATAAACTCCAAAGAACAACTAAAAACGCAACAATTTATTTATTTTTTGAAAACATAAAGTATAAACACTTAGTTTACTAATGCAACTAACATAGTTAATGATTCCAAATTAAACACCTAAGTCCCTTGGGGTACACGATGTGACATTACGTAATCTATCCATTCACATAACATCATTTAAACATTTATTAAAGTTAAGCAATAAGACAAGAATGAACCATATAGAATCCATACATGTATTCATAGCAAATTTTACTTGGAAATATAAAGAACATATTTACTCTAATATAACACAATCTTAATGATATTATCAATTATGGTCAAAGCATGAATTACATAATGTGATTATACATTACATCAATCTATAAGTATATCTCATTGAGCAATTACTCAAGGTTATATCATAAATCTACCCAATACATGGGAGAGTAACATATCAATACACAAAGTATAATAGAAGTACAAGAATACATCTGGATACATATAAACTCTGGATCAAGCTGTCTCTACAAAACTCTACACTGAAAGGTACAACTGCAAAATAGGGAACCCAACGGGGTGCGTAGCACGTTCCACCCGACCACCCCCGTGCTAGGAGTAGATAAGAAAGGGTCCCCGACCAAGAACATCTAAAAAAATACACAAGACTAAACTCCAAGCATGGAAAGCTGAAACAAACAAAGAAAATCATAACATCAAAAGACCAACTCCAAAACATAACAAGAATAAAACACCAAAACATATCAATAGACCACTTCCAAAACATAACAACAATAAATCACCAAATCATATCATTAGACCACTTCCAAAACATAACAACAATAAATCACCAAATCATATCATTATACCACTTCCAAAGGATTTCAATAAAACAACTCAAAGGGAATGCTAGAGGAGAGTGTCATCGCATGGCCTTACATGGATTATCCAAACAACCTATCACAAGGTGCCGCCTCCATCTATGGTTATCCTGATTGTTTATCTCAAGGCGTCGCTCCATAGGGTGACTCATGCGGAATCGTTAACTGCTCGTGAAGACGAGGCCACAATTATGCCAACCATGGCCTTCTCGGCCCACCTTTAGTCTATGAAAGCCCTAACAAGTGGACAAGGCATCCATAATTATCTTGTTAATGTTTAACTACCCACCCCCTAATTAATTAATTAGGTTATCACTTATTACTCAAACTCTAATGTGGGTTATCCTAACAACCCCTTTGTGCACCGATGCCCATGTAGAGCCACTCTCCCTAGAAACCCAAAACATAACATCAAATTCCAAGGAGTTGTATCCACAAGTACTCTAAACACAAAATAGAAAAATTGTGAGGCAAAACCATCTCGCCAAAAGTCATAAGAATCAACTCCCATAAATACGAGTACAACCCAAGTGTAAACTTAAAATCACAACTATAGTCAAAATCAAGACAAGTATCAAATAAAAGGATCACATATTAAACAACCATTTCCCCATGCCTCTAGAAGTTTAAATAATAACCTTATCACCTATAGAAAGGTCAACTAACTTAAGGGCCTCCACATGCTTATAACCCAACTCATGGAGACCAATAAAAAATTCAAAGAAAATCAAAGAATTAAATAATTATTCATCATCAATATTTTGTTAAAGAATGCAAATTTACTTAACAATCATATTAAGATATATCATTGCATGAAATCCATCATGAAATTTAAACTATCAGTTAACTCAAACTATTTTTTTTATTAAAAACACTTGATTTGATTTGATAAAATATTTTCTTCCAAGTAACAACAAGAAATCATTGCAATTAACCTTTGTAATATTTTTCTATAATTTGGACAAGTATGTATGTATATATTTATAATATCACATTTTAGATTAACACTATAAAAATAATCCACGTAATTATAACCCATAAAAATAAATAAATATATATATATAATATATATATTTATTAATGCAAATTAACAAATTTAAATTGAATTAAATTTATTAAATTTAAATGTTAAATAATAAATAAATAAAAATGAATTTTAATAAATCATTGGGAGGTGCGTACCGCCCCTGTGTGGGGAGGCCATAGCCTCACCAAGGCTGCGCCCAGTAGCCTTTGGCTATTGTGCACAGCCATTGTGGCCACGCACCACCCTTGGGTGTGGGGAGGTGTGACACCAACTGACCCTCCCCCTCCCCCATATTTCATTTATTAATATTTATATATATATATATATATATATATTATATATATATTCTCAGACAATTTGTCTGGAAAAGAAATTTATTCACATAATTTCTACAAGGAGATTTTTTAAAATTTTCAGAGATTTTTTATTTTTCAAATAAATAGAATTAAATTGGGAAAAACTTGATAATTATCTATAGGAAAAATATTTAACCAATTTCACAAGGTTTCATTTTCATAATTTTGATAGAGGTTTTCAATTTCACAATTTTAATAGAGGATTCCATTTGCAACCTATAGAGGTTTTCTACTGTTTTCCTTTTTGTAGTTTTCCTATTGTTTAACAATGATTTTATTTCATGAGGCTCTTTGATTTTACTGTAAAAATTTTTGCAAAGGCAACAATATAATAACGTCAAAACTTCAATAGCCGAGAACAAAGTTTTTCTACAAAGGAACTTTTAATAATTTTTTCTACAGAGGGTTACAACTAATTCTCGGCAATTTCCTCTTACACAGACAATATCAAGACAATCTTTTCAAAAACAAGAAAACAATTAAACAAATAGAAAAAGAACCTATTTTTCCTGAAGCTTGAAGGAACGAGGGTTGGAGAAAAGCTTCACCTCTGTAATTTCAACTTCTAAGTTCTTCCCAGAAACTTCACCTCCAGCCAGAAGCAAAATATGAGCCCAAATATATGTTGTAAACTCTCTTTTTTTAAAACCAGAAAACCCCAAAAAACCCACACACTATTCTACAGCCAAATTCTTTTCGTGAAGAAGCTTCTTGTCGTTCACAGCATGCCAATATTCTCTCCGAGAATATTTTAGAACAAGAATTTTATTAAATTCCCCACTCACTCTCGTAAATCCTCTAATATAAATTAACTAATTTTTCAATTATTTTTCTTTTAATAATAATTAAGCATTATAAGCAATTTAATCAGTTTTTTTAAAAAAATCAAGAATTAATACCACTTACCTTATGCAAATATAAAATTCTAATTCTCATTATAACATCTATTATTTTATTTAAACTATCCACTCAATCAAGAACATTAATCAATTAACTTAACTATAATTATCTACAAATAACTATATCAATTAAATACATTAATTAATCACACATAAAATAAAAATTAATTAAATAACAAACATTTACATACTAAAATAAATAATCAACACTAACCCAAACTTAAACGAAGACGAGGTTGAGACAAAGACACCATTGGACTCACAACAAGGTGACGAACTTGGGATGGGGACTCTTTCTTAACAACTCCCTTTTCAACATCAAACCCGTTGGGTTTAAGGGACACGCTCAAACCTGTCAAGCAGGCAGAGTCGGTGTCCAGTACCTGCATCCTACATAGAAACAAACGTCAAGTAGCATGTAAATCTCCATTGCAGACACACCGTGAGAGGTAATCACGGGGTAGCAGGGCACTTGCAAGCAAGTGATGCCACTCCACACCAAGACTCACTAGCAAACACATTAGAAACCATAACAACAAAGAATTCACATCACCACATATATTATTAAAGGAAAATCCATAACATAACCATATAACATAATCACCATGAAATGTATCATCAAGCATCATAAGTAATGTCAAATGCAGCAAACCAACCAAACTATGAATCCACACACAACCAAAATGGTGAACTGATCACCATCACAAACCAAGTACAAAATCAACACAAAAGAGTATAAACAACATGAGGGGTATCACAGAGCCAACCATCAAGACATTGGGATTACAATAAATATAGATTCCTTCAATCCTTATTTGATAATAAAACATGAAATTGTAAGAAATTGAATTCTAAAATTCCAAAACCATTTGTATTCTACTCACTTTTTATATTAGGATACATTCATCACTTTTGATAGTGAGAGTTCACTACTTTCATGTGAATTTTTAGAGGTGACTAATCATTTACCACCAAAAAAAATCATGATTGTTGTAGATACTTAAATTTGACTACTGTATTTTTCTAATAGTGGCATGGTGCGATGGTTAAGTTGTGTTGATATTCTTTCCATCAAATTTCAAACCCCATTGGGGTGTAAATGTTGAGAATTTATATTGGGGATGAGGTCCCCAATTTGTGACCTCACCGGTTCATAGCTCCGGGTCGAAAGTGTTTATCCCTCTAAATAAATAAATTTGACTAATGTATTTCTTTTGAAACATCATTTCCATCATCAAGTCTCATCAATTTGTCTTCTACATTTAATTAAATTAATTTTATTTCCCCTTCATCTTGGATAATTAAATAATTTTTAGTTATTTAATTATTTAAAATTTGAATTTTCCCTCCATTTCCACTTTAATTAAATAATTTTTTATTATTTAATTAAGTTGTCTATTTCATCCCTTTCTTATATTAATTAAATAATTTCAATTATTGAATTAATTTATTAATTTATTAATTTATTCCTCTCTTATAAATTGATTAAATAATTTATAATTATTTAATTAATTTATCTCAACATTAATCTTTTCCTAAATCACATTAATTAAACAATTATTTGAAATTATTTAATTAAAACTAATTATTCTCATTAACATTTATCCTCTTTTAAAATAAATAAAATTATTTATTTTCCCCTTTGCACATTAAATAAATAATTAATTAATTTAATTATTCATGCATTTCCACCTCACCAGTCAACTCCCACTCACTTTTAGTTCACTCTTTAATCAATACAATCTTCTATCTAATCTATTATGTTTCACTAACAGTCACTCGCATTTATCGCCTCAATCAATCCTCCTTACTGATCCATACAATCAATTAGCTCAAATCATACAATCAGTTAACTCCTCATCAATTCCTCTTAAATATTCTTAGCTATTGATCTTTTCAATTTGATCTCAATTGTTGATCAGTGTTACCTAAAATCTATAAATCCAGTTATCATTCATCTATTATTCCTCTCATTGCAAGAAATCTATAAGCATATTGTTTTAAGTAATTTGTGCTAAAATATGTGGAGCAACCACACACACCATTATTCAAGGTGAATTTGAAGAATAATGGAGTTAAGAAAGGTCATCACGCAAGTTTGCATTGGTTTATTCATTTTATTTCCTTGTGCTTCATTGATGATTTTGTAATTGATTGTGATTTGTTATTTGTTGTTGCTTTCCTTTATTTCACAATCCATTTTTATGATCCACATTCTAGCCATACCTTGGGGTACAAATTTCATTCTCCCCCCTTTCTATACCCCACAAAAAATATGGTTGATGTCACCCTTGGGGTGATGAAGTCCCCAAGAAGGCCTCCTAGACTAAATTTAAAAAGGAAAATTCTATTGTTTATGATCCCTAGGCTTGCACCGCAAGGGGAGCATATAGAACTCCTTAAACTAGTCCAATCAAACTTAGTAATACTCCTAAAAATCACACAATATGAACATAAAGTCTAACACACATGGTGGAAATACATAGATTTCTATGACTTCCATAGAGTGAAAGGACACATGACTCCCAATCATTTTAGGCTAAAGAATCTCATACATGACCTAATCAATAAGGGATATATCTCAATTTAAAACCAACCTAGCACCTTCAATAATAATCATGTAATATTCAAGGATTGACTACATAATCATGGGAAAGGAAGTTCCTCCAATCAAGGTAGCACCTCAAATAATTACACCAGTTACAATACCGTCAACTATGTCTATATTGTGAACTGAATTCAAGAAACTAACAGTCAAGTGTCTACCATTACCATAAAGAATAAGAATCTTGAATGTGTTGTTACAACCTAGAAAGGTGAATTTTCCCTTCAAGGGGCTATATCCAAATATCAACCTACCATGAAACACACCAAATATCAACCTTTGGTGTGAACCACACATCTCTTTTCCCCAAATCCTTCCTTCTTTGCCTTGGAAATACATGCCACCTATAATCATACTTATCTCTTTCATACTCCTGGTACAATGCATTGAAATGAATGGAAACAGTGGCAGAAGGGTTCAACCCAAATACCTCCACAATTTGACTACATGTGATATCAAGTAGTGGGGATCCTTTGTCACTTTTGATATCCCTTTCTTAAGGATCATAGCATTTAGCTATCTCTCTGATCAAATCCACCTCCACAAATACATTAGGGAAAATAAGCTTCCCAAGGTCACAAGTCCATAAATGACATGTTGTACGAGGAGAAACTTTGTGCTTGTATGCATATAAAAACAACTCCCAACCATTTTGTGGTGTTACAATGTCCCTAATACCTCTAGACCAATCTTGCAAATGATCTGTAAGAACCCCTTCCTTCGTAGCTCTTTTACCCACTGACCTTGCTCCAGGAAAGAGCTCTAATAATTCATCCTCCATGAAGCGAGTAAAATCCCTTTTAACTCTATTTGTCTTCACAGATTTCTCAAAAAACTCAAATGCCTCTGGTTTTTGTTTCTCAACATTAGGGTTCTCCCTTTTAGGTTTAGGCTTTATTTTGGATCGCTCACTAGCTTGACTCATTTTGAGAATTTAGCAGAACTAGGTTTTACAAATTTGAATTCAAATGCTAGGGTTCTACCTTGTAGACTTCAGCTAAGAATTTTGCAACCAATCCTACTGGTATTTTATTTTCTAAAACAAACTAGGGCTTATAATTTACCTTTTACAATTCAAAATAGAATTCGTAACAACCCTAGATTACAATCCTTTTGGCTAATACCATATTTTCTCTTTCAATTCTGCCCCTACTAAAAATTCTACACAGAGAAGTAGAAAAATCAACTTACTCGAGAACCCTAGCTTTCTAATCTTCGAATTTTCTCGTCTAAGTCGTCTCTTTCTTTTTCACCTTTAGTTTCTTGCAAAGATAGTGAAAAAATGCATAATTCACACCTTTATGATCTTCAAAATCGAGAAAATATGCCACTAATGGCGAGAGACGACTCGCACTAGCGAATAGGAATGCTCTAACAATTTAGTAGTTTTAGTTTGAATTTTCATTGTTGATCATTTTTTTTTTTTAAAAACATGATCAACGGTTATCCATGCACTTCACGCATCACCTTTTTCCTTTTGGTAGCTTGCCATGAAATCACGATGTGAACAATTGATGCGATGCTTTATGGAGTTGACACTTAACTTCCTTCGTTTCTAGAGGCCATCACATATCACATTTTATTCATCAGTTGAAATTGTGATGTGAAGAAACTTAAGCCATGTCACTCTTTGTTCCATTCTTTGTAGAGTGCAATCCACTATACAAAGGATGTACGTGATGCACTGAGAAATTGACACCTGTATAGAATATTATTTCTTCACCTATTCTCTTTCTTTATGACCATCGCATATCAAACTTTGGTGTTGAGGTGATAATACTATTTGTGTGATGCACCAACACATATCACACTAAGCATTAAGTAAGAAAGGATATAAACTGTAATGTATAGGAGTGCAGCAATGGACAAAATGAGCTTATCGCATATCACATTAATTAGTTATTAGTTAGCCGATAGGCTCTACCTCTGGGATCCCCAGGGCATAATTCGTCTGAAAACCTGTCTCACGCCTGAGAACAGGAACGGCCGCCGTCAAGCAGTGTGCGGTTAACTGCAAACCTCCCGGTGACTCACCAAACCTGCTGCTGTCTGGTCAAATATTTGCCGCCTTGGAGAATTGGGCAGCTGTGAAACGAAGGGCAGATGTTGCACGGGTATCCTCTTCTTGCACTAGGCACCACGCAGGCCAGAAGCACCAGGCACCACGCAGCCAGAAAATATTGCACGGGATGGACGACACCTCACAGGAGAAGCTCATCTGCCTAAGACCACCGTCCCCAACTTGCATAAATGCCCTGACTTGTTTACAAATCAAGGCACCGTCGATCTCTGCCGTTGAAACCCTTCAAGGTTCAAAAGCTCTACAACAGCACTCGTTCGTGTTTGAACAGGTAACATTCGTACCTCTTGTTGATTTAGCTATGCGTTGTTTTTGAAATTTTTTTGCTGTGGTCGATTTTGGTAATATTTCCCTCCGAAACTCTGCCCCTTTTCCTCATCAGCATCGTTGATAGCATGACATGGTTTCTTCATAATTTTGATTTAAGTCATTTGCCATGGTGTGAGTGGTTGATATAGCCGTATTATCCTTAGAAAACTAAAGCTTTGCTCCAAAGTACTCCTTTCTCACATATGTTGGGCTACGGTTACTGTTTCTTGTGCTCCACACTCTCTCTTGAGAGTCTACGGTTTGGTCTTTCCTTCAGTAAGGTTATAATCGGTTTGGGGAAATAATACTGAACAATGTGAGCATTGAGCGATGCATAAAACTGGAAGCTGTGAATGGAGTGAAAAAATGTTGCTCTTCATTGCAGGGTAATGTGGGGAAGGCATGTTCCACCTTCTCTTTTTACCTGTGAGCTTCTGAGGATTTTGGAAATTGAGGGTTTTTGGTTTATAGAAATACCCAGAGAGTTTAGGGGTTTTATGTTTTTAAAGGCTTGTTCTTTGTGGGAAGTTGTTGATTTAGCAATGTGCCCACTTCTTGAGAAGTTGTTGATCAAGCATTATGCCAGCTTGTTTAATTTGCAAATCTATGCATCCAATCTCATTTACTTGAACTTAGAAACTTCTTTTGTAGAAAACTTTACTGCAGATTACCTCCAGTTGGTCAGACCTCTCAAGAATATAGTAGCTCTGAAACCCTCGTTTGCAGCAGTTGAAGTGAGATGGTTTTGGTAAATCACTTGTTATTGTTTCACTGAGTTTCTTTTTTTAGGGAATCTTAATGGTCAGATAATTTGCTGTTATTTTCTATTTCATTTCAAAACAATTTTGTTGTTATTTGTTAAGTAAAGTCCTTGCTTCTCTATTTTTATCTATGGGTACTGTGCACATGATTCATGAAGGTGCACTTGGAGATGCAAAAGCTATATTTGCCATGCATGTTGCACCTGAAATATCAACCCAAGGAAAAATTTGGCTGGTTCATGTGTTTTTGAAGCCATTATAACAGAAAGAGGTGGTCATTCTGCTATGCCACATAGGACTGTAGATTCTATTGTAGAATCATCACTGTCAAGGGGATCAGTCTCTCTAGAAATAATCTGCTATATACTTAAAATTGTAACTGATGATTCTACAATAGAATCTACAGTCCTATGTGGCATAGCAACATGACCACCTCTTTCTGCTATTCCTCTTTTTATCAACTATCTTATCAAAAATATTGAACCCAATAGACATCATTTTGGGACAGCTTTGTTGTATTTCTTAAGTATATTCTACTATAAGTAAAAATAATAAATATATATGGCCAAACTTTTAGAGGAAAAACTGTCGAATAAAATTTAATTTATATCTGAATTGCGAACTTCTGATACTATGGCATACTCTTTTCAAAATTAAAAAAAAAAAACTTGAAATAATCTGGGGATCAGTCTCTCTAGAAATAATCTGCTGTATACTTAAAATTGTAAGTGATGAAAAGCTACAATGGAATCTACAGTCCTATGTGGCATAGCAGCATGACCAAGTCTTTCTGTTTATTTCATAAGTCCATTTTAGGATTTCGAATACAAATTTGTAGAAATGAAATTTCATTGTTTTTGAAGCAATTGAGAAGGTGGAGTAAGACTGGGTAGAACAGTCCACTTGATATAGAAGGAAAGCTAGACGATAAAGTTAGGTAAAATATGTGAAGCTTGCAGCTTCTTTAATAATAACTTCCTACTAGATTTTAATGCCTTTTCATCTAGGAAGGGCAGCTGTACATCAGTGGTAACATTTGACTCTATATGGTCTTACTTTTGAATCAGACACTCTGTTCAATAGTTGATGAGGTATGCTATCATCTTCATCCCTTTATGCTATTAGTACACAGAAGAATATATCAACTGATAAACATTTCATTTTCTTTTTCTGCCATACTGTATTTGTCAGAATCTAAATGAAACTGGTATTGAAATTAAATAGTAGCCATTGTCTTTTCAATGTTTTTAATATGGTTCCATTATAAATTACCTCTTACAATCAAGTACAATGAAACAAACATGGTATCTTTACAATGAATCAAGTTATTTCTGTTGTTTTACAGGTCTAGGATATTTTATTTGAAATTTCTTTCAGTCTCATCCAGGTAAATCATTTTTTATTTTTGAGATGAACATTGTTCAACAAGGGAAGTGGCTTCAGACATGGCCTTCCCAAATTTGAAGAAAGCATATGGGGTCAAAAAGAAGTGGTTTTGTTGGATTTCCTTCTAAACAACACTCCCAAGTTGAACTCTATGATTCTCTGCCATACTTCAATTGGAACAACAATATTTACTGATCCAAAGTTCATGAGGCAGTTTATTTCATAAGTCCATTTTAGGATTTCGAATACAAATTTGTAGAAATGAAATTTCATTGTTTTTGAAGAAATTGAGCAGGTGGAGTAAGACTGGGTAGAACAGTCCACTTGATATAGAAGGAAAGCTAGACGATAAAGTTAGGTAAAATATGTGAAGCTTGCAGCTTCTTTAATAATAACTTCCTACTAGATTTTAATGCCTTTTCATCTAGGAAGGGCAGCTGTACATCAGTGGTAACATTTGACTCTATATGGTCTTACTTTTGAATCAGACACTCTGTTCAATAGTTGATGAGGTATGCTATCATCTTCATCCCTTTATGCTATTAGTACACAGAAGAATATATCAACTGATAAACATTTCATTTTCTTTTTCTGCCATACTGTATTTGTCAGAATCTAAATGAAACTGGTATTGAAATTAAATAGTAGCCATTGTCTTTTCAATGTTTTTAATATGGTTCCATTATAAATTACCTCTTACAATCAAGTACAATGAAACAAACATGGTATCTTTACAATGAATCAAGTTATTTCTGTTGTTTTACAGGTCTAGGATATTTTATTTGAAATTTCTTTCAGTCTCTATGTTTCTTGGCCTTCAGGTAGCTTAAGCTGTAATATTTGTGTACAAAGGACATTCAAATAGCATTTTTTTGCTTTAAAACCAGCAGAGAACTTATCAACCTATGCACTTTATAGGGATATTCCAGATCCATTCAGATATGTCTCTATCTTTGACACCCAATGCAATCACCTTGTTGAACAATGACACACTGGATGTAAATCCACATCTCCAGGTCTTCAGCATTTCAACATTTGGACTAGGTGTCCAATCAGCACCTAGATACAGATTAGCACTCTCTGATGGGCTGCACCTCCAAAAAGCCACCTTGCCAAAAAAGTACAACCACTTACTAACTTCAAATACAATACAAAAGGGCTCTATACTACAGCTCACACGATTTAGCTGCCCTTCTATTTGTCATGCAAGGTTAGTCTTCAATTTCAATGGCTATAGTCAATTATTACATGTTTGCATTTGTGGGTTTCATTATGCTTACCTAATAATGCATTTTCCTTCAAATCAATAGGTGGATTGTAATCTCTGAACTAGAGATTGCATGCACAAAACATGACGTCATAGGTGATCCCACCTTTCTCTACAAAGAAGAAGACCAATCTATACAAAGAAATGTGGAGGTTTCATTTGACCCATCTACAAACTCAGATGGAATTGGCACATCTACATTGTCACCTCAATCTATACAAAGAAATGTGGAGGTCTCATCTGACCCATCTACAAACTCACATGGAATTGGCACATCTACAAAGTCACCTCCTAAGCGATTGATGTTTGGAATTCATGCATCCCTATGCAAAAAAAATGATATTGCAACTATCACGCCTGTGAAAAGCTTAAATCCTTTTCAAACAAGGTGGACAATAAAAGGCCGTGTAATTATGAAAAAAGAAATCCACCAATTTAACACAAAGAAGGGACATGGCCAGGTATTCAGTTTTGACATCATTGATAGTGAGCACACTGAAGTACGTGTTACGTGCTTCAATGAAATTGTTGACCTTCATTACATGCATGTCCAAGTTGGTTCTGTATATACATTGTCTGGTGGAACTGTCAAAGCAGCAAATAAGTTCTACAATAAATTGAACAGTGAAATAGAAATCACTTTAATGGATGATTCAAAAGTCCTTCTTTGCAATGACGATCCCCTCATTCCAGCACATCAATTCTCTTTTACACCCATTACTGAGATTATTAGTAAAGCTAATAGTTCCTCTACTGATGTTATTGGAATTGTTATATGTGTCGACTCTGCCTCAACAATACGAAGAAGAGATGGGACAGAGGTCTTAAGGAGGAGCCTCAAATTAGTAGACTCCTCTGCATCCAGTATCAATGTTACTTTGTGGGGTCGAACAGCTCAAAAGGAAGGTTCTGAACTTCAAGAAATGTACCACCTACAAAAGTCAACTATTCTTGCAATAAAAGATGCTCATGTAACTGAGTATAATGGTAAGGTCATCAGCACTCTAGCCACCTCTCAATTGTTTATTAACCCTAATATCAAAGAAACAGAAGAGTTACATTGTTGGCTTACAAAGAATGGAAATGAAATTACCATGCCAACAACAACACTTCTAGATGAACCTCTTGTAAGATGTTACTTTGTGGGGTCGAACAACTCAAAAGGAAGGTTCTAAACTTCAAGAAATGTACCACCTACAAAAGTCAACTATTCTTGCAATAAAAGATGCTCGTGTAACTGAGTATAATGGTAAGGTCATCAGCACTTTAGCCACCTCTCAATTGTTTATTAACCCTAATATCAAAGAAACAGAAGAGTTACATTGTTGGCTTACAAAGAATGGAAATGAAATTACCATGCCAACAACAACACTTCTAGATGAACCTCTTGTTCTTACACGGAAGAACATTGCCAGCATCCAAGGACATTGTTTAGATCTAGCACAGCCCTTGCAATGCATTCTCAAAGCAACCATTGTTTTCATCAAATCAAATTCATTTTGTTACCCAGCTTGCCCTACTGAGTTTGAGGGAAAACAATGCAAGAAAAGACTTGTACAAAATAATGAAGGAAAATGGTACTGTTCAAAGTGTCAAGCTGCCTTTGAAGATTGCAATTATAGATATGTTCTTCAGATCAAGCTTGAAGATCACACAAGTGCTCTATGGGCAACTGCCTTTGAAGAAGCTGCAACTAAACTCATCGGAATGCCTGCAAAAGAACTGTATCTACTTCAATTCAATCAGGAAGCAGACACAACTAGTGAACAGGTCATACAAAATGTCCTATGCAAGCAATACATCTTCACCCTATCAAGCAGAAACGAAACATACAATAATGAAGCACGGCTGAAAACAACTATCTCAGAAGTTGATATAGTTGATTTCACAAGCGAGAGCAAATTTTTGTTGAGTCAAATAGCTGAGGTCTGCACTGGGAACCCAAAATAATCAGTCAAAATGTTTGCCTTTGCCTGCAAGCAGGCTGCATACTCTTCACAATGTTTTCTTTTTCCTGCGATCAGCCTCCCCACTATATATAATCTTTTGCATTGTACAATGAAAGCAACTTCCCCACTGTATATTATCTTTTGCATTGTACAATGAAAGCAACTTTTCATTCACACAAATAGTTTAGTTCAACTGTTTTCCTTTTCTACCAAGTAGCCTCCCCACTCTTTAGAATGTTTTCCTTGTTCTGTAATCAGCCTCCCCACTTTATATCATCTTTGGCACTGTACAGGGTTTGAAGACCCCTTCAAAACTTCTGTTTCATGTTTACTACCAATACAAAACATATGTAAATCCATTTACCATTCTTGCGAATTCAAAAAAAGTGTTAGATATTCTCAGATAGATGGCAATTTTAAATGTTAGATATTCTCATGAGTATTACTGTGTTGAATATTCAGAATTCCTTATATGGAGAAATAGAAAATATTACACAAACATAGATAATCTCATAATTTTCTTGTTGATCATGATGGAACTATTTTCTGTGGGCCTTCTAATCAATTTACTGCAGTGCAATAGCAAACATACAAGGAGTTTGGCTTCTTTTAAGTTTACTTTCTTTGTCTTCATTGATCTGTAAGCTGTTGTATTAAATTTTTTCCAAAAGTTCAGTTCATCACATATTCATAAAGTTTCTTACCAGTCAGTCACATAACCTTTCTTGTTGTAAGTATGGTTCAATTTGCATGATTAGATCTTATAACATTCTAAACGTAGCAGGTGTAATGTAACTGAGTTATTACACTTGCTATTTTTTTTTAATAAAAAAATTGCAGTTACCTCATTTGCTCTTCTATGGTCCACCGTATTTCCTTTTATGGATTGATTATACTTTAATACTGAACTCACATGAACAAGTGCTTTCAGTCAAGAAGATTGTTTTATAAATTTATGATGTGCTCCAGTGCACACCTTTTTACATCACACATCTGTCACCATTGATATTCATACGTGGGCATTTTAGCATTC
>VDFB02286552.1:0-45134 GCA_007258455.2 Sequoia sempervirens
CATAATTGAAAAGTAAACCTTATTTAGTTTATACAATAATCCTCATTAAATTCAATCATTAATAGTATAATAATAATTAAAACAATATAATAATGTGAATATAATATAGTATAGTAACATTAATATGAAAATGATAAAAGAATCATAGTCCAATAAAATAATTTAACATTTATTAATATAATATTAAGAATAATATAATAATAATATAATAATAATAAGTCTAATATAAGACTAATATTAATAATATAATATTAAGTATAATAAAAATATCATAATAATAAAATTAATATAATATAATAATATTAGTATAATAATACTAAAACAATAGCTAAATATAGTGATAAAATTAATGATGCGAGGGGAATCTAAGACCCGCCAAT
Source organism: Sequoia sempervirens (assembly GCA_007258455.2). Lineage (NCBI taxonomy): Eukaryota > Viridiplantae > Streptophyta > Pinopsida > Cupressales > Cupressaceae > Sequoia > Sequoia sempervirens. The sequence goes on from VDFB02286552.1 coordinate 381, forward strand.
GCCGCAACGGTCAGTAGCGTAATCAGTCAATTAGGATTAGGGCTAATTGATTAAGAGGGGGAAGGGAAGTCCAAGAGTCGTTTGCTGGGAGCTGTGAACCGTTGATTGCACCAGCCATCCTACGGTTGAGATTGAGTTTTGAATACGTGTTGACAGTGTTATTATGAACGAAGCAAAGGCAGGAATACGAGGCCGCGGACAACTCATTTTCCTTTGGCAGGCTGCAATGAGTTCCTCTGCATTCGCTGCTCAAATCTTTGACCAATCTTTGCTCAAGTGTAACATGCTTTGGAATGGTGATTCTCTTCAATCCACAAGCTCGGCAGAAATAATTTCAGATTCCAGAGAAACCAGATGCAAAAGAAAAAAGGGGCAATGGACGCCCACGGAAGACAGGTATAATCAAATTCTAAATCACAAAACAAATAGATTTTAGGGAAAAATATAGATATTGAAAAAGAGGGGATTGAATTTGAAAGTTTTTAGATATGATTGTGTAAACATTTTTTTCATCAGATCATTTCTATTGTCTATCATTCATTTTCTTTTCATTTTATGTTGATGATGGATCATGAATATGATCCGGAAATGCTGATGATGAATCATAAAATATGTCTGAAGTTTTGATGGAGAAATATTTTCATAAAATATGTTTGAAGTTTTGATGGAGAAATATTTACAGTCAAATCCAGAAACTAAGAAACCCAAAAAATTTAATGTCTTTTTAAGGTGGGTTTGGCTTGAAATGAATTGCAGTTTATTACTTAGTCTGGTGGAAAAACATGGGCAGCAGCAGTGGGCAAGGATAGCAACTAATCTAAATTACAAAACAAGTAGATGTTATCTAAAGAAATGGATATTGAAAAAGATGGGATTGACTGCGTAAACATTTTTTCATTAATGGATCATATTTTATCATCTATCATTCATTCTCTTTTCACTTTATGCTGATAAATATGATATGGAAATGCTGATAATAAATCATAAAATATGATCGGAAATTTTGAAAGAAAAATATTTACATTCAGAAATTAAGAAACCCAAAAAAAAGGTGTCTTTTGAAGGTGGTTTTGGCTTGAAATGAATTGCAGTTTATTACCTCATCTGGTGGAAAAACATGGGCAGCAGCAGATATTTAGATTCAGAAACTAGAAATCCAAAAAAATTATGTCTTTTTAAGGTGGGTTTGGCTTGAAATGAATTGCAGTTTATTACTTCATCTGGTGGAAAAACATGGGCAGCAGCAGTGGGCAAGGATAGCAACTAATCTACCAGGTCGCAGAGGTAAACAATGCCGGGAGAGGTGGCAGAATCATCTGCGTCCAGACATCAAGGTTCTATTTTTTTTTGGTTATCTTCTCCCCTTTTCCTTGTTTTGTAATGCATTTATTGAGTTTTGAAATGGGGTGATGTTTATACTGTTGAAATGTTTCTCAGCGGGAAGAGTGGAGTTTGGAAGAAGAATGCCTGCTGGTGAAATTACACGAGCAGTTCGGGAACAAATGGGCGCAAATTGCAAGGCGGCTTCCAGGGCGCCCAGAAAATGCCATCAAGAATCACTGGAATGCAACGCTCCGCAGCAAAAACCGCCGCAAGCCTCGCAAGGTGGGGGAAAGCCCTTCTGTTCTACACGATTATATCCAACGGATCCATTCCCTCCACCGCCCCACCACTCTTTCTCCTCCCAAATCCCCCACTACCAGCCAGGATGGGGATGAGCTTGAGAGTCTGCTCATGAACATTTATGATGAGCATGTTTGTCAAGCACAAGCAGCATCACCAGGAGAAGGTGGCCCTTGTGATCTTCTGCAGGACGTGGTTGGAATGGCCCTTCAACAGGACCAGCACTACCACCACCCATCTCCTCCCCTCACCACACCCCAATCTATCTTTTCATCTCATCTGGGCCATGATATCGACCTCTTTGAATTGATTTCTGCATCTGTAATGTCTTAATAGCTGATTTCTGCATCGGTAATGTCTTAATAGCTTGAACCTGGGTGATTTTGACAGGATCTCACTGAAGGCGACTTTTAGTTTAGATGTATGTTTATTCAAATTGTTATAATTTAGATTTGATCGAAGTTACCTCAATTTTCCCCACCGTCAAGGTAACTTCGAATTTTCATATTATTGTTATTGCAAAAATTAGATAGCAAGTCAGATGTATCTATATACACCCAGTTCTCTGCAGCGTCTCCGTGAGTTGATAAACTTTGTGAAATAATACAAAGAGTGAAAATGATTTCTTGTTTTTACATCTATGATTTCTGAAAGTGTTAATAAAATTGTTTATATTAATGTTATATCTCCATCATAGTGGATAAACCTTAAGATCCCTCTGGGTTACATACAGTACAACAAATGAAACAAGTCTTAATATTTCAGGAAGGTAAGATTCAATTTCAGAGCCATAAGACAATAACCAGTTTGCCAAAAGGAAACAATAAGATTAGGGTTCACCTGGACTCGTGAAATGATTGTATAAGTTTGCTCACCAGCCATGATTTCTTTTGTTGTGTTATAAGATTTGCTTCTTTGTGGTGTTTGAAAATCATCTATCAGTTTCTTCATATTCCAAGCACAAATATTCTTCTGATTGAGCTTTGGCAGGTCTTGGTGCAGATTTATATTTCCAGAAATGCAAGTTTATTCCCATTTTCCATTTTAATGAACGAAACGCCAGTCCGTCCTTAGTCACGAATGGAAAAACTACAGCGAAGACTCTTTTTTTTTTTCCAAAAACTGTTCAGCCATTTTCGTAGTTTTTTCCAATTGAGCAGTCTTTATAAGAAAATCAACAAATTAGAAGTATGTTAAAATGAGCTTCACCACCCATAGAATTTTGCTTATCAGCAGACAAATTAGAATTATGTTAAAATGAAATAAATATTTAGAAATGGATAATTACAGTGGAATTTTTAAATTTTCTCCAGCTTGACTATAATTTATAGCAATACACATCTAATTTTTGAGAGATCCAATCATATGCTTAATCTCAAACTTCAAATCTTTCCATAGGACAAATTTAAAAATACACAAAATAACATTTATAATAATTTTTTCATTTATAAGGTTATTTAAACTTAAATTCTGAAAATCTTCTATTTAATTTAGATTATAACTATTTGAAATCATGTAATGTCTATGGAATGATTCAAAAGATCATTGCAAAAATCTACATATAACTATTCTTGTAATTTAATTCTATATATTATTTGAATAAATTATTTGTCTAAAATTCGAAAAGGTGGTTAACAATCCTTTTAGTTACTCAAATATAGGCATAACATTTATTAGAAAGGGGTTAATATAAATCATAGTTGTAGCTTTATTTGTGGGAATGAACTCAACCAATTTGATAAATTAATTAATAGCCACAAGGATCCACTTGAATTCATTGCTTGAATTTTCCATGACTAACCTATAATGTCCATTTCCCATTGATTTGGGGGAAAATAGGATCCACCCTAATGTGTGGGAAAAAGAGATGAATCACTTATTTTTCAAAGCCCTTAATCACTTAAATTATGTAAAATAAGATGCTAATAACAACTAGAAATGCAACCTAACTGTTATAGCAACTATGGGGGATGTTTTTAGAGCATAAAAAGGTTTGTACCTACCAGAAAGTTGTTGTTTTTGAGCTATGGAGGGAGATTTATTTAATATATCCCAAGTTTTAGAATCTTGTATGCTTATATTTCATTTGTGCATGAAATATAGTGTTTGGGCGTTGGGAAAAGTTTTGAGGCTTGGCGACAGCTATAAAATTTACAGGCTTTAACACTATTCACTATAGAAAGAGATGTGATAGACACCATCAACTTGAAATCATGTTCAAGTTGCATCCATTTGACTTAGGCAAAAGGACAAAGGAGAAAGAGATGTGAAGTTGTCTCAGCCTCTACACAACAAAGATAACATCTGTTAGGACAGGAGAAGCCATGCTTGCAAAGATTGTCATTGGTCAATAGTTTATTCTGAAGAAGGATCCAAGTGAAGATGTTGACCAGTAATAGCTTCAATTGCCTCCTTCGTGATCAGATAGGGTTTGTCCAAAATGATGTTGCCATCCTTGAATTGACTTAATAGGAGCAAGATAGATTCTTTGTCTACAAACCAGGGAAATTCTCCCCATAAATCCATACCCAGAGTAGAAAAAATTATGCAATTCATTTGACTTCAACCCTAGTTCCACTTCCTTCATCTTCTGATGATCATACTCTTCCAACTCAACTCCCTTTAGCCTTAGCAGAATATCACCACTCGATCCTTTGTCAAAAAATTCCATCATCGTGCTTATCTTCTTCAAACTCTTTCTTGCTCAATGGAACTTCTTTTTTTTACCCTTTTTTTGTAAAATGAAAGAGATGATTTTGAAAAATTTCATCTTTTATTCTTAATTATTCATAATGATTTCTCCAAATTGCCTCAGAATCGCTCCAAATTACTTCAAGATTGCTTCAAGATTGCTCCAAATTGTTCTTCAAACTCTTCAGTTGCACAAGTGATCAAAAATGACTAATGAATTTTTCCAAATACACCATCACATGCCCTAATTCGCATTAAATGCAGTAGGTTTCAAAAAGTTGATAAAAAACCTTCTTCACTACACTGAGAAACCCTAATTTGCTCCATAAATGAACATGCCTGCACACTTTCTTTCGGTTTATTTTGTGTAACCTCTATAGATACTCATTCTCTACAACATATCCTCATGCCAACATCTGACATGCCATATATCCAAGTGGTTCAAACAATTTTCTATTAATGCTCCCTTAAGACCATGCTCGGTCTAATTCCTGCAGGAATTATCTGCACTAGATGAGGGCACAAACGCATCTGTCATCTCTGGATCTTCTTAATTTCTCCATATTTTGTTCATTTCTTTCTTAACCTCATTCTTGTCATTTTTCTTCATTGGTTCATTCTTCTTTACTGGAGCAGATTGCTTTCCCTTTTTACTTCTGCAAAATCTTGAAATGTGGGTAATAATGCGAGGATCATGAGTGCGTAAAAAGTGGCAATATTTGTAGGGTATGTGTTGTGACTTTTTCACCCAAAATTAATGAAGAAAGGGTTTTAGAGGAATTCTCATTTCCAAAATATAAATTATGATTTAATTTGAATTTAATAAATAATTATTATTCATTTTCTATTAGAATTGACTAAAGTCACGGTCGATAGGCTGATTAGAAAAGCATCTATAACTTTCAGCGGTATCATATTTTTGAATCAAAACATGCATCACATTCTATGCTTTACTATAGGTTAAAAAAGAAAAATTAAATTTCATAAAGTTTTGACCAAGTTAAGGTGAGAATTGAATGAGGGCAGTTTTATATTTTTCTAAAATTTGTAATAAAAATTCATAATTAATTATTTACTTGGAAAAATTACAAAAAATATACATCGGACATGAGTCCTCTACTTATATATAAAATATTACAAAAAATATTATCATTTTATTATGGTTAGGGTGAATTGACGGACACCTGCTTATTTTTTTCTGAAATTTAAGTACTCTTGCATTGAAATTTCAAATTTTTCACCAAATAGATTTTATTTATTTTAAATAAACCCTAGTATTTTAGAAACTAAATTAAATTTTTCTACAAATTCTATTCTTACATATTTTGAAGTAAAAGCTATAGATAACTTATTCAAATATTTCGTCAGGATTGCCTATGCGGTTTTTTGAATTTTTTGCCACTTAAAGGGGCTTGTTTTGGCATACCATGATCCTTGCACATACCCACATGTGTTTGTTATTTGCAATTATAGCGGACAATACTTCACGATTTGTTTGACCTCCATTAACCCTTGATGCGCATTTTATTTTCTTTGTGTCCAAACTTGTTACATGTATGGCGATAGCCAACAAAGGAAATATTGATTCATTCTACCTCAGCTAAAACCTATTCATCATCACTCGACTAATCATCCTCACCTGAGATCTACATTCAGTAGCTCTATGTCCAAATTTCTTGCATAAAAAACATTGTCTCAAGAAGGAACTAGCATACTAGTTTTTTTCACTTCTGCACTCTATTGCCCTGTGACCAAATTTATTATTACATGAAAAGAAAAAATCATTGAAATATGCGTACCTTTGAGAATTTAGTTGTTTGATAGGCAGTCTTCTAGCAAAGTTCCTTGGATTTTTTTTTGCTTCCCTTTATCTTGAGTCTTTTGATTATCCACTAGATTTTGCACAGCCTTATAACTTTCACTGGCTTCATTTCCCAAACCACCTTTGTCTTTAGAGAGTCTCTGCTTGTCTTGAAATTATCTTCATAGAGTTTTGCTTTCTCTAGATCTGCTCTCAAGTTCACCACCTCTTGTTCAAGTCTAGTGCATTCATCAGTCTTGCTTTGCACCATTTTATTCAAACATTCTTCAATTCTTTTATTTTCCTCCACTTGCACCTTCAATCCGGTAATCTCTTCATATGTTTGTTTTAACTGCTCACTCACTTCTCTATGTCTTTCTTTGAATTTATTCAATTTCTCTTTCCATTTTCAGACACATTCATTTGCCTCATCAGGATTTTCTTTCAAATCATTGTTTTCAACTTCGACCTTGTTAAGATCTTCAAGAGCAGCCCAGAGTTCTTCTTTGTCATCCATTTGTTCAATCTTCAGGATCTTCCTCAAGCTATTAGGCTTCTTCGGAGGAACCAAGATCTGATACCAATTTTTGAAAGGTGTAATACAACTAAGAGGGGGGGGTGAATCAGTTGTCACCAAACTCAATCTCAAATCTCAAACACTTATCAACTTCACAACCACTTTAATTTGTTATTAAGTATGAACATGAAATGCAAATAACAGAAAGCAATATCAACACAAGAGACACCATATTTACATGGAAAACCCAATAAGGGAAAAACCACTGTGAGGATTAACTCACAATATAATGTAGCTCCAAAACCGAATACAAAAGGCTCATTGCCAGAGGGCTCACTGCCCAAGATAGGACTCGTTGTCCAGATACAAAAGCTCACTACTTACAAAGAGGACTCACTTTCCAACCAAGGAGTCTCACTGCCTACAAAAATATTACAATACAGAAGTGGCTTCATAGCCAGAATGAACTAGTAAGAGTACACCTAACAAGTGTTGATTCAATTCCGGTAATGCTTAGTAAACAGACTTGACACACTTCATCTTTGCATCTCACTGCGCATAATACTGCTTTCACTTCATCCTATCCACACACACTCCTCGATCTCAAAACTATCCAATATATATATCTTATTCATCTGCAAGCATCAATTAGGTCAGCCTAATTAGATGCAATATTTATTCACCAAAAAGACTAACTGTTAGCTCCAAGTTAGTAAAAAACTTCTCCAAAAATAATCCAAGTGTGTAGCATGCTACAATATGTTGGCATGGCCTAAATATGGGTCACATATATATCCACAACACAAATTAATTTGTTACAATAAATATGGGTCACATATATATCCACAACACAAATTAATTTGTTACAATATCAACTATACATTAGGTGGGAAAGGGATAGACCTAATAAAAAAATGCAATCAACATAATAATGCCAACTCACCATACAAGCACATGAACACACAAGATTTTGAACTTATAAGCTTCCAACATCCATAAACCATTTCCTGAAACCACACGCAATGATAATCATCAGTGGAGGATTGTGGAACAAAATACCAACACCAGTTTGTGTTTCAACCAATCAACAATGTTCCAATCAACATTGTGATACTCATAACTTCTGATATAAAGATAAGCACCATCTGCAATCAGGAAGATAGATGTAGATATATGTAGTGAACACCATATATAAACTGTAGGGTTAAATCTTATCTATATTGTATATGCGGACCAAAATACTGGAGGGTGTAAACTGGTTCTTTATACCGATTCAGAGTATTGGATCAAACTAATGACTCAATCAACATGGTGACATTAATGACAACACAAATTCTACATAACTAGACGTTCTTCTTCATTCGTCCAACACCCACTTGAATAAAGATAGGTTATTATTGTTATTGAAGTGTTTTTTTTATCAGAACCCATGCACTGTCTCCCCCTCAATCCATTTTTTTTATATTCATAGGTTGTACCTTTCAAGTAAAAAGTAAAATTATTTTCTTTCAGCTCCAATAAAACTTCAATCCTTTCTCCATCATAAAATAAAAAATTCCCATCTTCCAATCATGACATAAAAAGTTAAATTCAAACCTTTAATCCAAATCTAACCTTATTAATATGACACCAAACCTTTCCTAATCATCAAATATATCATCTTAATCCTGATCCCCTAATCCTCATCTTCATCATTTTCCCTCAAATCATTCAAACTAGCATCTAAAAATTTATCCCTAATCTAATCCAAAACTTCTAATCATCCCAATAAATACCCTCATCCACATCATACATCTAATATTCCAATAGAAATCAAAATTTAAGCTAATTATATCCCAAATTCTAACCTATCCCAAATATGATCTCATTCAATCGAAATATGATCTTAACAAATCACTCCTAAGATCTTATTATATAAAAAAAAATCCTCCATCTATAAATCATCCTATCCAATTTCTTCTAATCTAAATTCTACTTATTACAATATCTTTCATTTTTATCCCATATTTTATCCTAATAAAAATATAAAATCATTCCTCCTTTCTTTGATGATGATGATGATGATGAGGCTAGACTTTTTGTTTAACAATAATGACAATAATGAGAACCACATGTGTACCACAATGAATTAATTCCATCCTTAGAAAATATTTCCATAAAAAATATTGTAACAATTCCTCAAATCCTATCCATCATCCCCCAAAGTCAAGAGCCACCTTGAACAAGCTTCCCTCCCACTCATAATTGCATACCCATTGGTCATTCACTTGAAAAATCAATCCTTGACAACATCTTAAAGAAAAAAATATGGCATGGTTAGATACCTTATAAGAATTGAATCCAAGATTCAATCATCCTCTCCCTTCACTCAATCCTTTCTTACTCATCCTTCCCCTACCATTGACTAGGGAATCCAATATCCCATCCAAATCCTCCCAAACACCCATCCATATCGCACATCCAAACATCTACCTCATATCCTTATCCATATAAGCCAAATCATCCTCCATCAACTTCTTATTCAAATCCTTCAACCCTCAAACCTTTTCAATCCAAACCATTCCCACCCAATCCTATTTCATCAACTTATTATTCCAATCTTTCATCCCCTAAAACCTTTGCAATCCAAACCATCCCAACCCAATCCTATTCCATCTACTTCCTCTTCCAAACCTTTTGACCCAAACCATTGTAATCAAATCATTCATATCATAAATAATTTCAATCCACCTCATCCTAATTATTTAATAACTTCATCTAAAGACTACTAATAAATGTTTCTAAACTAGCACGCACAAATATAGTTGTATAATATTTACCCAAATCACTAATTCAAAATCTAAAAAATTAATACTCTCCCTCAAATTCATCAAATCCAATATCCATAAATTTAAAACATATTCCTCCCATGTATGTGCATCAATCCTAGAGTCCATCCATGCAATTATTGCTAGTACCAAATACCATTCATTCCTCTTCTCCTCTAATAAAATATGTGTATATACTAAACACTTGTTTTAAAGTAAGTACCTAGACATGTCCTCTTTCAAATAAATATTATAACATCCTTATTAATCCCCCTCATGATCCTCTACCATCTCACAAACCAAGAATCACTACTAATTGTTCTTATGATCAAATCCCCTCTTGCAATCCCAAAATATCTTTCTCACCTACACATAAACCACGAGCCTATCAACTTGGTTCCTCCATATTAAATTGATCCAGTCTCCTTGAATAAAGTAGCATCCCTTCCACCCCATATTCCCCTCAAAATAGATTCACATGTTTAAAAAATAAAAGTATTATTTGTAATCAAATTTTATAGAACATGCATTACCAAGATAACGAGGCAGGAAAAGTCTTGAGTAGGGAATTATAGAACCCATTCCAATCAAATTAATTCCAAAATTTCACAACCTTGGCTATTAAAATAATACTCAATTAATTAGAAATTTTTCTACCAATCCTAAGCATTTTCCTTTCATCAATCCCTATCCCCCATCTTACAAATCCATTTTGGGTCCCTATCCAAAAATGCACTATCATATTTTGGACTTGAGAGGGGATAGGATCATGAGAGCAATTAGTATGGATGCTTGGATTGTGATATGATAGAGGTTCATGCACAAGATTAATGGTGATGTTATAATTATTTTTTGAAATAGGACATGTCTAGGTACATTATTTACAACAAGTGCTTGGAATAGATATATTTTCTTAGAGGAGATGAGGAAAGTATGATATTTGGTGCTATCAATGAGTTCATGGATAAAATATAGGAGTTGTGCACATAGATGGGAGAAATATTTTTTTACATTTCTGGATGTTGGATTTGAAGGATTTGAGGGAGATGATGATTTTTGTAGATTTTGGATTAGTGATAGGGAAAGATTATACAATAATTTGTGCATGGTAGCTTAGGTTCCTTTATTAGTAGTCCCTAGAGGAATTCATCAAATAATTGGGATGAGGTGGAGTAAAATGATTTAGGAGATGAATAATTGGATTACAATGTTTTGGTAAATAAAGGATTGGAAGTGTAAGTGGATAGAATAGGATTTGGTTGGGATAGTTTGGAATCTAAAGGTTTTGGGGGATAAAGGATTATAATATGAAGTGAATGCAACAGAATTAGGTTCAAATGGTTTGGATTGAAAAGGTTTGGGGGTTGAAGGATTTGAATAAGAATTTGATGGAGGAGGATTGGGTTTGGATGGATAAGGAGAGGAGGTAGAGATTGGGATGTTGGATGTGGATAAGTATTGAGGACGACTATGGATGGGGGATTTGTTTCTCTTGTTAATGGTAGGCGAAGGATGTCTAAGAAAGTATTGAGTGAGGGGAAAAGATGGTGGAATCTTGGATCCAATGCTTAGAAGGAATCTAACCATGAAGTATTTAAATTCTTATTTAAGATGTGGTAAAGGATTGGTTTTTCAAGTGAGTGACCAATGGGTATATAATTAGGAGTTAGAGGGAAGATTGTTTAAGGTGCCTCTTTTATTTTAGGGAAGATAGATAGCAGTTGAGGAATTGTTGCAATCTTGTTTAAGGAAATTTTTTCTTAGGATGGAAGGAGTTTTTCTTGGACCACATGGATCTCATTATTTTCATATGGATTTTATTCTCTTTGACCAATAATTATAGCCTCATCATTATTGTCAAAGAAAGGAGGAATTATTTTAATTTTTATTAGGATAAGAGATGGGATAGAAATGAAAGAGATTGTAATGAAGTGTTATTTAGATTAGAATAAACTAGATAGGATGGAATAGATGAAGGAAATTAAGATATGTTTTGATATCATTAATAATGTTATAAATGAGAAATATTGTTCCTAATCCTTTAATTATTCTTATCATCAATAATGATATCCTTGTCCTCATCATTAATCAATAAATTTTTATCTTGAATAGGGGCACCATATTTTTTTATCTTTTTCTTATTTTTTCATTCTTTTATTTCTTATTGTGTGTATTATTGTTTATTTTCATTTATCACGATCCTTGCATCATTTTCCATAGGGGAATTATGGTCTTCCATATCATGGTGTCATAATGCACATTCTTGGATGTAACCTCTTTTAGGTTATTCTTCTATGCACTTGGCCACTCTCACCCTAGTTTCTTATACCTTGGTGCATAACATCATGTGAAATATAAAATAAATTTTTCTCTCACTTATACGATATGACTATACTACTTCATCTTCCCATTCCTCCATTATTTTGTTCCTATTCCAACCATCAATTTTCTATACCTACATCTCCTTCTATCTTCTATGCTTTAATCCTATTATCCATTCAAAAATCACACACATGAACTCTTCAAACCTACATATCCTCTCAAGGGAGCATATCAACCTCCCTCCTCTTTGTCACTCCCATCCTCCCAATAAATGGAGCACCATGCCACTAGTCTCATCGCTTTCTAGACACTATGTTTTATTCTTCTTTGATACAATGACACTTCTATTAGTCATAAAGTTATATCAAAGAGTGGAAGAATTTAGACACCTAAAGTTGTCCATGTCTAACCACACCAAACTTTACAATATCCAAAATATTAATTAAATAAACCATTCATTCAATTAACTCAAATATCATCCTATCATTCACCTTTAATTAAATAAATTAACATTTAGTTAATTAGGTTCACACTTATATTCTTATCCCACAAAAATGAAATAAATATATATCATTTATTTAATTCCATTTTTAACCTCAAATTTAATCAGTTAATCAAAATAAATTAATTAACTAAGTTAATTGTTTTCACATAAAAAAGTATGATTAATTTAACTAATCACACCCCTAACCTCACTTATCCTAATAAAATAAAATAAAATCATGACCATCCATTTGATCAAGAAATTCTCCATCCTCCATTTAACACATATAAATTTCACACATGTGTGAGAAGTCGCATGTATCCATCTCCCTTCCTCATGCAATCACTCACACATGTGAGAGTAGACACATGTCACATTTTCTCTTCCCAAAGTTTCCTCACACATGTGTGAGATGACACATACAAAATTGTCTTCCCAAGGTGTCCTCACACATGTGTGCAAGGACACTTGTCAAAGATTCTATTTTCAATGTGTCGTCACCATGTGTTAGAGGATAATTATCCTTGATTCCTTTCCCTATACATCCTCTCACATATGCATGAGAAGAATTTCCCTCCACCACTCTAGATTTGATCAAAAAAAATTCTAGCCCTTAATCATTCCTCAATCCTCTCCTCTCTCAAATCCATAAATTTATTGATACTACTTGGTATCCTCTTATCAACCTTAACCACTTATGAATATTCCATCATTAATATTCAAATTAAATCTCAACCATCTATCTCCTATCTAAAAGATCTATAAATAAAACCCTCTACAATACAAAAAAAGAACACTATCCATTGTAAAGTTTTAGGTTTGAGAATCATCCATATTCCATCGTCAACATATAAACACAAAGAGAAATTGAGAGGATCCTTGGAGGAGATTGAAGGATTATCAAGCTTATTGGGTACACAATTATCTTCTTCTAGCTGAAATGAAATATGATGGAGAGAAAGCTAAATGATTCATTTAACTTTTTTGTCTTTTTTTATCCTTTCTTTTCCATTTTATACAAAAATTTCATATGTAATGGTTAATGTAATAAAAATGCCAGGCCATATATGTCATTGGTCCAAACATAGTGGCATATCCACCCTATACAATAGTCTAGGATATCTTCACTTAATAAAGGGCATTAGGTATAAGGTGCAAATTGATCAATAAGATATAAGAATATGACTTGGAGATATAGATACAAAGCTATTTAGAGGACATGAGCTTTCTAGGCTCGTGATTAAGCCAAATTTTTATACTATAGAGGTAAATATAGAAATGATGAGTGTGCATCTATATAATATAAATTATGTTTTATAATTTAATAAGCCATTGTACATTCTAATATAGTTTTTTATTTATTGAGTATGGGTTTCCAACCTCATATGGATATAAATAAGAAATTATATAATAAATGACTATCATTGGGGGTATGCAATGGATGCTTCATAGTGAAGACAACAACCCTTAAAATTTTAAGGGTAGGCTATTAGTTGCTCACTTTATTCAAATATGTGGCTAAAAATGGTGAAGAAATTTGATGCATATTAAATTCTTTCAAGTAAGATGAATGGTGCAAGTGTTTTACCTCTAATTGTAGTTTCAATTGAAACTCTATTCTAGTAGTGGGGAATGGACTTTATAGGTCAATCATGGAAAATACAAGCAATTCATTCAACTGGATCCTTGTGGTTATTAATTAGTTTATCAAATTGGTTGAGATCATTCCCACAAATAAGGCTACAACTATGATTTTTGTTAACCCCTTTCTAATAATGTTATGACTATATGTGAGTACCTCAAAGGATTGTTCTTGACAATGCAATCTATTTTAGGGCTCATCAATTTACAAATTTATGCATGGAATATAGAATCAACTTCACTTACTCATCTCAATATCATCCACAAGGTAACAAACATGTAGAATCTAGTAATAACAATACCTTGACGAATACTATAAGGATTCTAGAGACGAATAAGAAGTGGGATGAAAAATTAAAATTTGTAGTTTGAGTTGATAGGGTTGCTTCTAAGAGGCCTTCAAGTAAAAGTCCATTTGGTTTAATATGTGACACAAATGCTAATTTTCCCATAAATTTAGAACACCGTCACTTATTAAATACATATATTACTACAATAGATTGATGGCATTGAGTATGATTCAATAGTATAAATAATTAATCCACTAATTAAATTGGATGATGTTACATTAAAGTTAGATTGAGATATATAAAGTTGTAATATACATTTTGAGACTGTTTCATCCAATAGGCCATTATTTTTTATCCATCTACAATTTTTTTCAAAGTCTTAGGTTGTATATTAACCACCTTTTCAAAATTTAGGAAAATAATTCAAATAAAATTAATTTACAAGAACAGATATATATATATATATATATATATATATATATTTACAATGATCTTTTTATTGATTCCATAGGTGTTACATGATTTCAAATAGCTAAAGAAAAGATTTTCAGAATTTAAGTTTAGCTAGTATTATAAATGAAAATGTATTATGGATGTTATTTTGTGTAATTTTTTATTTCAAGTTTAAGATTAAGCATGTGATTGGATTTCAAAAATTAAATGTGTCTATTTCTATAAATTTTAGTCAAGTTGGAGAAAAATTTAATGTTCCACTGTAATTATCTATTTCTAAATATTTATTTTAGTTTAATATACTTCTAATTTGTTTTCTAGTAAGCAAAATTCTATGGACCGTGGTGAAGCTCATTTTAACAGAACTTCTAATTTGCTGATTTTCAAATCCAATCAGATGGATTTTCTTATAAAGATTGCTCAATTTCAAGGGAAAAACTACGAAAATGACTCTGGGTCTTTGTTGTAATTTTTCCATTCGTGACTAAGGATAGACTAGTGTTTCATTTGTTAAAAAAGAAATGGGAATAAACATTGCATTTTTGCTAACATAGATCTATGCTAGGACTTGTGAAATATCAACCATAAGAATATTTGTGCTTGGAATATGAAGAAAATAATTTGATGATTTTTAATTACCATAGAGATCTTTTTCTATTTAAAGAATAAAATCGTATAACACAAAAAAAAAATCATGGTTGCTGAGCAAAATTATACATTCATTGAGTGAGGCTAGGTGAACCCTAATATTATTGTTTCCTTTTACAACTTTTCTTATTGCAGAGTTTGAAATTGAATCTTACCTTCCTAAAATATTATGACTTGTTTCATTTGTTGTTTTGATTAGAATAAAATGGGGAGGGCTCATACTCATCACAAAATGGCCATAGAAGCTAAATGAGGGGCTTATGAGAAGTGAAACACCTAGAAAGAAAAAACAAAGGAAAAGAACCAACCAACTGACAAAAGAAACAAAAGAAACACACACAAAAAAACTAGTGGGGAACCGAAACTTCTACTGGTCTCCTAGAAGCTTGAGACCACTAATTTTCTACCAATCCTAAGCTAGAAAGTGGAGTTTCTCATCATCCTCAACCTCGCCTGACCACAAAGCAGGTACTAGTCGACCACCTTGTTTTCTAGCACGTGGATCTTTTTTCTTCATGGTAATGAGATAACCCAACAACCACTTTAGGATGTCATTCTAGAAATTGATAGTTGCTAAAATTTCATGTTCATTTTATGCCAAAGGGGAAAACAAGAGAAACAAATATCCTTACCTAGATTGGGTTCAATAGAGGTCCCTTCTAGATTAATGCAGAGTTTAGGGGATTTTTGGAGGCTAGAAGGATTAATGATAGGAGGGGTGTTGGGAACATCAAAAACCTCATCATAAATAGGGGAGTGTGTGGGAGAGTTTCCAAGGGTAGGTTTCTAGGACTCGTCATCCAAGTTAGTCGAATAATCAAAGCTAGAGGTAGAAATAGGGGTGGTTTCAGGGAAAGAAACACTTTTAATGGGGTTGGGATGGGTTTCCTTGTTGATAGGTTTTTTTATTGAGCCCTGGTGATTCTATGAGTGGTGGGTGGGGTTTCATCTAGAGTGAAAGTGGAAATGGGGCCCTTAGGGGGTTGGTAGGATTGCAAATGACCAAAGTGTTCCTCTTGAAAGTGGATGAGGAGGGTAAAAGAGTGGCATCATGGTGGAAAAGGTAAAAAATTAAACCCTGGTGAATGGGGATATTTTTACTTTCACCTTAGACATTATTAATGGACTGTTCAAGAGAAGAGAAAATCCAGAAAGAAAATTTCATCTTGACATTATAGCAGAAATGGTTAAGAATGGGAAAGAGATGGGAATGAAAATGACAGAAATGACCCTCTAATGTGACATACCTCATAAGCACCTCTGTAATTTTACTCCACACTCGGGGAGGTTGGCCCTATTGAAACCATTTTGAAGTCTGTTAGCCTTTTCACCATCTTTGAGAAACCTCTCCATATCTTTCTTGTAGTGCCCCTTGGGCTTTCGAGGGATGCAAGTACCATCCAACAAAAGCCTTGTCACCTTAGCAATCAAATCAACGTTAACAAGGAAGGAGCACCCACCAATGGTGATGGTGCCCCCATTCTAGGAGTTGGTTAACTCAACAAACAACTTGGGGTCATGCCTCTTCATGCCCTCCACATACGAGGCTAATTTACCCAGTTGAATAATATTCCAAACCTCCCTATCCTACTTCCACACCTTACAAGAGGTGGGTTCGTTTTGAGCCATCTCACCCCCCATGGAAAAAATTGCAAACAACAAAGCAAGATAAAGAGTTTTGTAGAAATGTCGAGAATAATACTAAATCCAGGAATACAAAGTCTTATGAAAAGACTAACTAGGGAGGGTAATTTTCCATAATTGTAAGCCATGGTAGATGATGAAGGGATTTGACAAGAGATCTAGGTCAACCTATTTTATGTAGTACTTTGACATCATTATTAATTAATTCACACACATGCCCTTAGATATATAAGAGATATTATCCTAGATAACTAAATTTGAGGTAAAAGCACCAAGGTTAGCTATTGCATCTACCACTTTGTTTCCATTTCTATACACATGAGTAGATCTACAATTCCCAAGAGTACTCATGAAATTGTGAGTTGATAGGATAGGGTCTTGAAGAGACCAGTAGGGTTTAGCCATCCTAGTCAACAAAAGAACATTTGGTGTTTCTGAAGTCTCCTTCAATGGCTAGGTTGGAAAAGCCAACATTTGTGGCAATCTGAATACCATGGAATACCACTGCCACCTTCATAATGTTGGAGGAGTGAATGTCATGATTCACCGCATAAGCCATAATCATTTTCCCATTATGATCATGAATGACCTCACCCCCACCTACTCGACTCGGGTTATGTTTAGCTAAGCTATCATAGTTAAGCTTAAGCTAATCTAGCTTGGGGTGAACCAGCGAGTATTGCTTTAGCCCGAAGAAATGTAGGAGCTCAAAGCATTGAGAGCCTCAGGTGGGTTCTAGGCTAAAGAAATTGAGAGCTCCAAGTTATTAGGATTCCTTTTAGGGTTGCAAGAGGTCAAGGTTATATTCTCAACAATCTGACTAGTAACCTTATTAAAAAAAACTAGTCAAAGGGATTTCTTGTCTGTGAATATCTTGTTATTATGCTCCTTCCAGAGCACCCATCATGTGAAAGAAATAGATGGCCACCATAGCTCGACTAGCATGGAGTGAGAAACTGGTGGGTGGAAACTATTCATAATTTCTTTAATATCCTTCTACCAAACCCAACTAGTATTGAAAAGAGATTGAATTGTTTTATGAACTTTCCAAGAGTAGGTACAATGAAATAAAATGTGGGAGATGGATTCAGCTCCATTTTCACACAAGAAACAATGGTTTCCAAGAAGGATACCTTTCTTCTGTAAGGTATCTAGAGTGAGAATCCGTTTATGATAGGCAGTCCACCATAAGACTTTAACTTTGACTAAGGAATTATTTCCCCAAATCTTTCTTCCCACTTTTTACCTTTTTCATTTTCCTTGTGTTTTCCTTTTGGGGATGATGCAAGGTGTCGATACATTCATGTCTCTTCCATGTTGACCCAAAAAGATTTATTTTTCCTTTTCCTTTTCTTTTTTCTCTTTTTCTCTTTTGTCTTGTGTTTTCCTTTCAGGGATGACACAAGCCGTCAAGAAATTCATGTCTCTTCCATGTTGACCCAAAAGGTTTTTCTTTGTTTTTGCTCTCTTTGTCTTGATTAGAGGTAAAAAATGGGTTTTGAAGGGGCCTAAAACCCTTTACAAAAAAATTTATTGATAAACATAGAAAACAACATTACACAGCAATCAGCCCAACGACAGTGAACTAATAGCCAAAAAGAAGGCATCCAGCCAACACCACTACATATTGTTCAAAGTTTCAACAGCCTCCATTTCACTAGCAGCCATCTTCTGCACATTATCCATAGTATCAAAAACCTCTAAACCAGAGGCCCCACCTTGAGCTTTCATTTTGTTTCTAAGTCTAGCCCCCGACCCACCAATTTTTACCTCACTAATCAAAACACTACCTTTAACACCACCCTTCTCACCAGAGCAATCCGCATCCAACAACTTACCCACAGCAGCAGTATCATCAGCAGACATGGTATCCTTTCTCTTTTTCATAGTAATAACAAGGGAGATCACCTTGGCAGAGTTAGAAATAGCCAAAACCTTAGGGACATCTCCACTCTTCATCATAGCATTCCACATTTTATTAATTTTATCCTCAAGGGATAGGATTCTCCCTTCCATGTTCTGTTTCAAATTGATGGTTTCCTCCACCACAGTATTAGCCATAGTATTAAGAGAGTCCATCAAATCATCAATTTGGCTTTGGATAGAAGGATCCTCAACCTTACTAGCAATACCTCTAATTCTAATATTAGTCTTGTTAATCTCATGGAAGAACCACTTAAAAATTTTAAATAGCACATTAGCACTATCACAAGCCGAACCCAGTACATCAACATCCTCTCTATCAAAATTCTCAATCCCCTTCCCCATAGCCACATCCTCATCAAAAGAATTAACATGAACCTTATCAGCAGAAATATCCTTACCTTTCCAATAGAGATAAGAGTCTTCATTTTACGAATGGAGTAGGTGATTTCCTCTACAACTGCCTTCCTTTTCATCAACCTATCCACATCCGCTTTGCTAGTTCCCATAGTAAGTCATCCACCCACATCCCTTTCCTTCCCCTGCTTCTACAACCCAATGCCAGCACCCGAAGAAGCCTCACCAAAGATACCTTCAACCAAGGAAAGAGGGAAACCCTTCTTCCAGTTATGTGTATTTGGGGGATGTTGATAGTTTTGAGCTCTCTAAAAACATTGTAGCAAGAAAATAATGACCCAAAATCCATAGATCCCTTATGTGTTTGATGTTTTAATTTTGGGGGTAACCCCTCTCTTTTCTTTTTCTTTTGCATGATGCAACTTTACTTGGAAACATATGACTTGGAATAGGGGCTTTCAAGTTGGGTCTCATGTCTTCTTTGTTTTCATTTTTCATTTGCTACTTTAAAGTAATTGTTCATAGTATGTTGTTTAGCAATTCCTTTAAAGTGGGGGCATACATTTGCATTATTCTTTTTAATTTTCCTTTTTCATGGTTCTTGGTGTAGTGTTCTTATTTCATACGATGCATTTCTCGCTTTGCATAGATGACATTCGGTGTGATGTCCCTAAAGAGCGTGATCTATCTTAGCATATTGCATTCCTCTTAGTGGCTTGATGCGACACACTACATCTCCTAAGTTGTGAATTTTCTATTCTTTGATTGGTCCTCCCTTGGAGACAATAGGCACAATGTTCCCTAAGTTAAGACCTCGCATGAACTAAGCAAGACTCCTTTGAACATTTCCTATTTTTTGTTTTGCATTTTTTTGTTATATGGCCACCTTGCATAACACAACTTGCATGCCTATGGAGACATCTTGTTTTTTCATGAGCTCCAAGCATATGAATTTTTGCTTGTCTCATGAAGCTCGAAGATCATTTTTGTGTGGTGCCTTATTAAATTTATCAGGAGGTATAACTTTGGTATGGTTTGAGCAATAAGCCCGACCGATGCATGACTTTCCCCATAGCCACTTGCGTGTGTGAGTACATACCATCCATGAGTGTATGTTTCTCACCTTTTTGGACTTCTCACCCAGCGGAAAGCCAGGAGTTCCATTGCTACAGAGTGAATATGCATTTTTCATACAAACATCCTAGATCTAATCCACATTGTGATGGAAAATGGTCAAAGCTTGATCTGGTTCTCTTTTATCTTTTTACCTTTTCTCTTTTTTGTCTTTAACAGTGCATGCTTGTGCTTTTTTGTTGCTCTTTATATCATTCTCATGTGTTTTCTTTTGTGCCTACATTGGTTTGTCATGGGATCTTGATCCTGGGGGCTTGATCACCCCTCTTGATCGTTATCTCATCTTATTGGCATTGGTGCATTTGAACCCCTTTTGATGCATGATTGTCTACTTTAGTGTGAGTTTGAAGCAAGTTCATCCTCTCACTAAAGTGAGGGCTAGATGAGGTCACCGAAAAAGTAACCCTTCTACTTTTTTTGGGTTGTTTGGGCCCTCCTTGTGATTTTTGCTTAATGTTTCCTTGATTTAGTGTCACAATGTGGATGACACATTCACATTAAGTCTTGAGCCCTTATGAACTAATGGATTTTAATGGCACTGATGAGCCCAAAATATGCTCACAATTTCGATATCTTGGTGTACTTTTACTACCCTCATTTCTATTGTTTATGGTTGTTTAAAATTTTTATTGGGATATCCTGTAGCAATGCACTTTCATGATTCCTATAGCCTATCATGTTGACATGTCTATATTTATTACCCCGTTTGACTCCCTAAATGACTGGTATATCGCATATAGTTTTTGAATGATGAAATAGATTTAAATATGTGATTAATGAACGGATATTGTGTATGTGCCATGCGCCTTTTCTTTCGCATCTGTTACCTTCTGTTTCGCAGGTTGTTGAAGAAAGTATGATCGAGTCAAGCATAGCCGATCTCGGCCTTGCAGTAAAGTCCATTTCCTACACGACTTTGAGGAAGCTCTGGCAAAGACTCTTTGACCAAAACCATTGGGAAGGATTTTAAATGACAGTCAATCTGGAAAGAGTGGAGAGCTAGATTCTCTCTGGATTGGGTTGAACAGATAAACTCATTTATGAAGTTTGTTCCTCGATTTCTGGATACATTTCATATCCACATCTTTCTCTATTAGGGTTAGTTAGTTAGTTGTTTTCCTTATTCGAATAAGTGCTCCTCCTGTGTGAGTGAGCAAGCATAGAAGGATATAAGCATAGTGATAGGAAGGATATCATGTAAGAGTTAGTATGATAATAGAAAGTAGAATCTGTATGACAAGAGACAGAGTTTGTTGTTAGTTTTCACGTGAACTGAGTAATGTATACCATTCTGATTTTATGAATAAAGCTTGATGAAGTTATGAGTTCAGCACTTGCATAATTAGTTGATGCTTGCTAAGGGGGCCCACTTAGTAAGTATCAGTAGTTAGTTAGCTATTTCTTTTCTGTTGATCATCAATTAGATTTCATCTTTGAAGTTTCTATGCAAACTCAGTCTTATATTGTTCCTACAGCATCGGGAATCCATCCATGTGTCTGTTCCTACAGCATAAGGCCAGTTCATAGTTTGTTTATCAGTTGTAGCTGTTATGATTTCTGCTTTGATTAAATTATGGTTAGGTTAAGAGAATTTTGCATTACCTTCCTGTAGCATAGGTAGAATCTCTTTTCAAGTATTTATTTTCCATTAAGTTGTGACTGAAGCTAGTTCTTAGTGCATATATAGTGCTGCTCCATTCAAAGTATACGTTCCCTGGTTTGACAAGTAAATGAACGTCCATGAAGAGATATTAGTCACCTGCTGGAATGTCCAATTCCTAGGATAGGTTTTTTCATGATTTTCATATCCTTTTGTGGGCGCAACCATTTTTGGCACCGTTGTCGGGGATGGTGTCAAGCTAAGAACCTGTCATAAGTCATTTTTAGCATTAGTTTAGTTTGTTAATCAAGAATTTTTCAAAATCCTTCAAAATCACCATTCATTCCATTGCATGCATAGAAGAAGAGACGCGCTAGGAAGGTTCCTCCCTGAAAACCTGTTTGTTGAACTACCATTTGACCCACCTGACGAAGAACCTGAGGAAAATCCATTTGCTCTGATACTCCAGCAAGCAAATATGGCACATAATCCACCTAATCCACCTCCTGCTTTTGAGTTTCCCATTGTTTCCCAACAAGATACTGATAACCTTAAAAATATTCCTTCTTCATTACTTCCCAAGTTCTATGGCTTAGTTATGGAGGACCCAGAAACTTTCCTGTTTGAGTTTGATATCCTCTGCCACAGTTATGACTACACTACAGATGCTCACAAACTGAAATTGTTTCCTGCTACCTTGAAGGAGGGAGCTCTCAGATGGTTCATGAGTCTAGGAAGGAATGTTGTTGATAGTTGGGTAGTCATGTAAACAAAATTTCTTGAGAAATACAAGGAATATTGTAAGAGTGGTAGTAAAGACGATGATATATTCAGAATTCAATAGAAGGAGGATGAAAGTCTAGAGGATTACATCTCAAGATTCTTGTTTTCCCTGAAAAAGAATTCAAACCATACTCTCGACGAAGAATCTCAGAAACTACTTTTTCTAAGGGGAATCAGTGATGCCTGTATAGATGCCCCAGACTTGATGGGAGGAGGTGATATAACCCAAGCATCTTGGGATGATATCAAGTAGATATGTCTCAATTACTCCCGAGCAAATGTGAAGAAGGGTAGAGGTCATCAAGCTACAGTGGGAAAGTCTTCTTCCAGTGGAGTTTCCCGAATGGAGATCACAAATTTGCTGTCAGATTTCAAGCAGGACATCATAAACAACATGGCTACACAGTTGGATACCATGCAAGCTCGCAAGAAACATGCGGAGGCTGAGGCAATCCTGGCCGAGTTTTGTCCACATTGTAGATAGAAGAAACATGACTGCAAATGCAAGATGGTGGCTAACATGGAGGCTAAACAGTCACCTACTGATTTTAAGATGATAGAAGGTGATGATGAACAAGTCTTCTTTGTCGCACAAAGGATACTATGGGCTCCAAGACAAGGTATGCCTCAAGATCCCTTGACTTATGGTAATCCTTACTCTAATTATAATAGCTAATGGCAACCTACATATGGCCCATCTCCACCTTGGAATGCTCCTCAACCATACTGGCCTAACTATCAGAGCCCTCAATGGAGGTGCTCTCGTAGCCGCACCATTGCCAAGAAGAGTTTCCACAAGGAAACAACATAAAGCCTCCCTTGCTTCACCTCAACCTAAGGTTATTATAATTTTAGAAGAATCTGTAGAGTCTAAATGTGATATTTCTCAGAATGTGTCTGAGAGTGCTGCATAGAGTTCATTCGTTCCTGAAGAGGAACAAATTGAGATAAGGGAAATTAAGCATAATGAAAGAGGGGTACCAAGTCTTGATGACTTGGCTGCTACTGCTATGCAGATTTTGGAGGAAGCACAGTCTTCTCCACTGCAGCAACAGGAATTCATCCTACAGCAAGAGTAGGAACAGACTAAACAATTGGACGTGGCCAGTGAAGCTACATTTCCCCTGCAGCCTATCAAGCCATTGTTGTTTATAAAAAGACATTTTTGATTAAGTTTTTGGAATATGTCAAAGCTACATGGAAACCAGTTACATTGCAAACCATGACTTTCAGCCACCTAGCCTAGACTGAAATGCAACGAAGTCTATGGGAGGAGGAAAAGAAGAAACTAAAAAAGGAAATTGAAAGTCAGAAACAGGAAATTTTGGATTTAAAAGAGAAAATGGATGAAATGCTAAAGGTAACTGGTCAGATTATGGAATGCAGACCACCACCCAGAGTTTATGCTCTGTGCCTTAAGGAACAATTCTTTTGGTTCCAACTAATGAGAATTTCCAGAAATCAAGATCCTATTATTCACACTGCTAGAGAATTCTACGATACATACCAGGCAGCTCCCAATTGGCTGAGAAATTCTTTGTGTGAATTCTATTTACATGGATTTATAATTCCATTTGAAACAGAGTGGAATCCCCTGCTATACATTGGCGATATCCATTTGAGATACCTTATGTCTTGGGTAGAAAATGAAGAAAATTATGGCAGGCAATGGGAAACATATGAAGAAGCTGAAAGGAATGAGTCTGTTCCATTGCGCCCTGAGAGTTCAAACCCCCATGCAATGTTAAAAACCTGGTTTACTCTGGCATATGGCTTTAATAATGATACAGCCAGGATGAAAATATTTGATCTCAGAAAACAGGTATATGATGAGTTTCAAGAACAACCATACTCATTTTGGAGGCTATCATACACCAAAATTGAGAAAAGGTGGGAAAGGTTAACTGTTGGGCTAAGAAGGTCTGAGCCTCATAGTCCCCTGAACTTTACAGCAACTCTCAAATGATCAAGCAGATACATACAACTGGGACTTCAAAAGAGGTTTGAATTATGGTTGCCATTGACATTTAGACCTCCTGTGCTAATGTGGCCCCTTTATCCTTACCAAGCTACAAACATCAATGAAGATACTGAAGCTCGTAGGTATGAAAGGTGGCAGAGTTTCAGAGGTTTTTGTTACAAATTTGGAACTCCATTTCAGAGTCATGCTGCAACCACTAATTTCAGAGAGACCACCAGAAAGTGTAATGCTAGAGGACCAGCATTGGGTTAAATAGGGGGCAAATGATGAGCCCAAAATATGCTCACAATTTGGATATCTTGGTGTACTTTTACTACCCTCATTTCTGTTGTTTATGGTTGTTTAAACTTTTTATTGGGATATCCTGTAGCAATGCACTTTCATGATTCCTGCACCCTATCATGTTGACATGTCTATATTTATTACCCTGTTTGACTCCCTAAATGACTGGTATATCGCATATAGTTTTAGAATGATGAAATAGATTTAAATATGTGATTAATGAACGGATATTGTGTATGTGCCATGCGCCTTTTCTTTCGCATCTGTTACCTTCTGTTTCGCAGGTTGTTGAAGAAAGTATGATCGAGTCAAGCATAGCCGATCTCGGCCTTGCAGTAAAGTCCATTTCCTACACGACTTTGAGGAAGCTCTGGCAAAGACTCTTTGACCAAAACCATTGGGAAGGATTTTAAATGACAGTCAATCTGGAAAGAGTGGAGAGCTAGATTCTCTCTGGATTGGGTTGAACAGATAAACTCATTTATGAAGTTTGTTCCTCAATTTCTGGATACATTTCATATCCACGTCTTTCTCTAATAGGGTTAGTTAGTTAGTTGTTTTCCTTATTCGAATAAGTGCTCCTCCTGTGTGAGTGAGTAAGCATAGAAGGATATAAGCATAGTGATAGGAAGGATATCATGTAAGAGTTAGTATGATAATAGAAAGCAAAATTTGTATGACAAGAGAAAGAGTTTGTTGTTAGTTTTCATGTGAACTGAGCAATGTATACCATTCTGAGTTTATGAATAAAGCTTGATGAAGTTATGAGTTCAGCACTTGCGTAATTAGTTGATGCTTGCTAAGGGGGCCTACTTAGTAAGTATTAGTAGTTAGTTAGTTAGTTGTTTCTTTTCTGTTGATCATCAGTTAGATTTCATCTTTGAAGTTTCTGTGCAAACTCAGTCTTATATTGTTCCTGCAGGATCAGGAATCCATCCCTGTGTTTGTTCCTGCAGCATAAGGCCAGTTCATAATTTTTTTATCAATCGTAGCTGTTATGATTTTTGCTTTGATTAAATTATGGTTAGGTTAAGAGAATTTTGCATTACCTTCCTGTAGCATAGGTAGAATCTCTTTTCAAGTATTCATTTTCCATTAAGTTGTGACTAAAGCTAGTTCTTAGTGCACATATAGTGCTGCTCCATTCAAAGTATACGTTCCTTGGTTTGACAAGTAAATGAACGTCCATGAAGAGATATTAGTCACCTGCTGGAATGTCCAATTCCTAGGATAGGTTTTGTCGTGATTTTCATATCCTTTTGTGGGTGCAACTAGGCACCTTGCTAGAGTTTTGTGAAGTGTTGTAACACACTTTCACACTTTTCTATGGTTTTATCAAATAACTAAGCCTAATAAGCCTATTTTTAATCAAAATCAACATTAATTTTGCCTTATTTGGAGTGTTGTAAAGTTTTGTAACACACTTTCACACTTTTCTAGGCTTTTCATTAATAATTGGGCTTTCTTATGCTTTAATTGGCCACATTTTGCATCCACAATTCTCATTTATTGCATCTTTTCGAGGATAATAATGACACCAATCAGTAACCAATCATAATTCAGGTGTTTCTGGCTTGTGTGGCCTAGATTTAGGGATCTAGGACTCATTCACCACATTGGTTGAATGGGTCCCACCTAGATCTTTTGGCCCCAAACCGATTTTCACACATTTCTAAGCACTTTTGGTTTTTGGTCCCATATATTATGCCTAATGTGACTCATTCGCCACCTTGGGAAAATGAGTCCCATGTGGCCCAAAATCAAATTTAATTCAAAATTTTGGCAGGATTTTATTCTCCTAGATCTGATGTCAGCTTATAGTGTTGTGATTTTGAGAATTCTTGCATAATTGAGTATAAATACATGGTTCTTTCACTCATATTCTGACCTAGCATTCAAGAGCATTCAAGGGCAGATTATCAAGCATTTTAGAGCAGCATTCAAGTGTCAATCATCATGTCAAAGATTTCATCTATCATGTTTGTTATTGTGCTAACAATTGTGATGTAGGGTTTATGATTCAAGCAAGTGTTTCAAGGAAAATTAACTTCATTCAAGAAAGATTCAAGAACCATGTCCATTGCATCCATTTCAAACACATTTGTAGCACCTTATTTCTAGGGTTTTGTGAGTTGTAACATTGTCTTTTGTTCATTCATCATTCTCCATTCATATTTTCTTTCATTTCAAGGTTTAATTACCAAAAAGGGGTTTGACCAAGGCAACCCCCTATTCACTAACCCCACAACATTTTCCTCTCTCCTTTATGTGTGATTTGTAGGTTTAGGTTGCATATTTCATAAGGAGCAAGATTGGATAAAAGTTGTCAAGTGATCAAAGTTGAAAAAGTTGTTATCAAGACTTGGAGAACCTTGGAGATCACCTACAGGCTGCAAATTGGATATTCAGATCTAGAAATCAGTTAGGAAGGACAGAGAAAATAGAGAAGAGTAGGATCAAGTTTTGAAGTTTTAGAAAATCCCAACTGGACTAATTCACCACTTCTGGAAAATGAGTCGTAGTTCCAACACATTTTCAATATTTTGCAGATTTGGATACCCTTTTTGGGAAAAACATGTTCCTGCATAGTTTCCTAGAAATAAGACTGATTCACCCAACTTGGAAAATGAGTCCCAGTCAGCACTAAAAGTAGATTTTCCAATGATTTAGACCTCCACTTAGCCTTCTCTAGTTTCCCATCTGCACACTTTTTGTTTTGTAGTTTTTCATTGCATTTCATTCATCTTTCTAGGTCATTTAGTGTTAGTTTGCATTCAATTAGGTTTTTGCATTTCATCTTGCATTTCATTATCTTTTCCAAATCTAAACTTGGTGGTGAACTCCTCATTAGATCATACTTAGCCCCTAGGATAGTCCTATTGCAAGATCTCTTTCTCTTTTGCATTAAGATCTCTAGGGTTATCCTTTAGTGGAATATCTTTGAAAGTAGGTGTGATAGCACTTGATCAACCTACCCCCCATTTCCCAAGGTTCCAATATATATATATATATATATATATGAATCTATAAGCAATAGGAGTTTTATGGTCTTGCTATGAGATATGTGAAAAATTTTCTATGTATGAATGATGATTAACTAGTTTTAATAAAAAATTCCTTGCTGCATTCCCAATAGTTTGAAATGCATCTTTCCTTAAATAAATTCATGGTATGGGAATTGAATATTAAAAAGGATTAAAATTGACACCTTGGTATTTTAACCATAAAACTTGAACATACCCACTATGAGGAGGACGTCTAGTAGGGAAGGAATCCCCTGTCTAGTCGAGATCTTATGTGCTAGCAGAAATGTAACCCCTCCACCAACAAGGTTGGCATTGGAACTTCAAGTTGAATTAAATGCACTTCAAGCCAAAATAGCTTCTCAAGAGCATTATATAGAGGAATTATCAAGGCAAAGGGAATAAGGGACAAACCATAACATTGGTTTGGGTACCGAAGAATAGGAAATGGAGGAAGAAACCTCATATTACAACCATGGAAATAACTCCCACACACCAATTCATGGCCCACCATCTATGGATCAGCATGGGTATGAAAGAAAGAACCCCTTAATTTGGGAGTTGAAGAAAATGCAGCCACCAAAGTATGATGGGATAGGTGGTGGAGATGTTGCAAAAGCTTGGTTGATTGGTATGAATAAGTATTTTGAGCTAATTGATATGGATACAAATACTAAGGCCAGATTGGCTATATATCACTTGGAAGGAGAAGCTTCTCTATGGTGGGACCATCTCTTGGCCATAAAAGGGTATGATCTAAAGGATTTAACATGGGAAAAATTTGAAAGGCAATTTCGCAAGGAGTATTTGTCTTCTTGACATCGTGATCAAAAAATGACATAGTTTCACTCAATTGTATCAAGGAACCATGATGGTGAGCGAGTATCAAGCCAAATTTATGAGCTTTCTATGATATGTGCATTATCTCAAGGAGGAGGATAGACTAAAAAAGTTCATCCTTGGTTTGAACAAAAGCTTGATGTACACCACTAAGCACGCTTGACCTAAGAATTGGGGTCAAGCAGTGGAAGTAGCTACCATCGCCAATGAAAAGCAAAAGAGTAAGCAGGAAAGGAGAAAAAATTCCTCCACCTCCACCCATACTAATAACAAGGAATATAAGAAGGGACTACGAGTGGAACAAAATCTAGGAAAATTCAAAAGGAGCTAAGGAGAAAATCGAAATCCCAAGGCAACACCCTCTAAGAATAGAGAGGAAAGGTGGCAGAAGTCATCGAAGCTGGAGACTCCAACAAGCTCCTACAAGGATTGGGGAAGGAAGGAGATGGAAAATAAAGAAGGATTTTGGGTATGTGGAGGCAACCACTTCCAGAGATATTTCCCCAAGAGGATAGATCAAAACACTAATTCAACCACCAAGATCTATGTAGCAATGGACAAGCAGGAGGCCGATAATCAAGCTTTTTTGATAAAACTTTTAGGTACTTTTCATGGGTAGCCTATCACTATCTTGGCTTATTTAGGAGAAAATCAAAGCTTTATATCTCCTAATGTGTTGATTAAATTTAATGTTAGCCTTAATTTCTTAAGTCGAGAAGAGATGGAGGTAAAGTTTGGGTTTGGTAAAACTCAAAGGGTAGATTTTTGTTTAAGGGACACCGAACTTGGCTTAGGAGGTATATAGACCAAAGTAAACTTATTGGTTACCCAACTAGGATCATATGATGTGATACTAGGGATGGATTGGTTCAGGGAGCACTGGGCCACTTTTGACTGAACATTATCACAAAAAAATTAAGTGTAGAGATGATCATGGGAGACTAGTGGTGCTTTAAGGAGTGCTAAGGCCAATAAGGACTTTAACAATCTCAGCAATGCAAGCCAAACATGCTATGAGGAAGGGATGAAAAATACTTCTAATTAAGGTAGAGGAAGGTGGTGAAGGTCACATTACAAGTATTACAAACTACCCAATTGACACTTCAAGAGTTCCAAGATATGTATTTCCTAAAGAATTTCCAAGACTGCCCCCTAAGCATCAATTTGACTTCATTGAATTCGTTCCAAGATCAGAGCTCATTTCTAGAGCCCCTTATCAAATGAGCATAGTTGAACTGCAAGAACTCAAAACATAATTGCAAGAACTTATGGACAAAGGTATGATCCGACCCAGTGTGTCTCTGTAGGGAGCTCCTATGTTATTCATCAAAAAGAAACATGGGATGCTATGTCTGTGCATAGATTACATGATGCTCAATAAGGTAACTATAAATTAAAAATAGATATCCTCTTCCTCGAATTGATGACCTTTTTGATCAAATAAAGGGTGTTATTGTCTTCTCTAAGATTGAACTAAGATCGGGGTACCATCAGTTAAGAATCAAGGAGGAAGATATTCCCAAGAAAACTTTTAGAACCAACTATGGTCACTATGAGTTCCTAGTGGTACCTTTTTGCGTAGAACCAATGCCCCTTCAGCATTTATGAGTCTTAAGAACCATATATTCCATGAGTTTCTAGATAAGTTTTTGTTGGTCTTTCTTGATGACATCCCGATTTACTTTAAGAATCTAATAGAGTATGAGGAACACTTGAGAATTGTGCTTAAGAGGCTTCGAGAACATAATCTTTATGGAAATTTGAGCAAATGCTCCTTATTCCAACCCAAAATACAATACTTGGGGACATCCTATTCTTAGAAGGGGTTTCCATTGATCCTTCCAAAATTCAAGCCATAGTGGATTGGCCCACGCCTAAAAATGTGTCGAAGGTAAGGAGTTTCATGGGACTGGAAAGGTATTATAGAAGGTTCGTGAAGTACTTCTCCAAGGTTGCCAACCCCATAACCTCCTTGCAACGGAAAGGAAAAAGTTTTGAATGGTCAGAAAAGTGTGAATTGGCCTTCCAACAATTAAAGAAAGCCTTAACCACAGCTCCCATATTACAGGTACCCAATCTCAAAAAATATTTTGTAGTATGGACGGATGCCCAATTGGAGGATCTAGGAGGAATTTTGATGCAAGATGATCGAGT
Source organism: Sequoia sempervirens (assembly GCA_007258455.2). Lineage (NCBI taxonomy): Eukaryota > Viridiplantae > Streptophyta > Pinopsida > Cupressales > Cupressaceae > Sequoia > Sequoia sempervirens. The sequence goes on from VDFB02286552.1 coordinate 31,379, forward strand.
AATTGTTTACAAGTCCTACAATCTAAAGGATCATGAACTCAATTATCCCATTCATGATTTGGAATTGGTTGCAATTGCTCATGCCTTAAAAATTTGGAGGCATTACTTAATAGGGAGACCATTCAAATTAAATATTGATCATAGGTGACTCCAATATTTATTCATCCAACATGACCTTAATGCTTGCCAAAGAAGATGGGTAGAATTTATGAGTAGTTATGATTTTGAAATATCTTATGTTAAGGGAAAGCAAAATCGTGTATCAGATGCATTGAGTCACAGGGCTAGTTTGGCAGCTATTATACAAGTAAAATCAACCTATTGGATACCCTCAAGCAAAAGCAAGGAATAGATCCCCTTTGCTAGCAATTGAAGCTAGAAATGGAGTAGCCAATGAACTCGACAAAGTACTATGTGGGAAAAGATGGTATCTTGAGATACCAAGGTCGAATTGTGGTACCCAAAGAAGGGGGATTGAGAACAAGAATCTTGCAATCTAAATTCATAATTCACCCTATCAGGGACATCTGAGAGTGACCAAGATGTATGTAGATCTTAGATCTATCTACTTTTGGCCAAGAATGAAAAAGGATGTGGTAGATTTTGTGGCCAAGTTCTTAAAATTATAGAGAGTTAAAGTTGAGCATTACCATCTTGCAGGGGTATTATATCCACATGTGGTACTACAGCACAAATGGTCAGTAATATCAATGGAATTTTTAGTAGGTTTTCCAAAAACTCATCTTAAACATGATAGTATCCTAGTGGTGGTTGATCAATTGACCAAGGTTCCAGAAGTAATCATCTCGGATAGAGAAAAATTATTCACCTCTCATTTTTGGACTACCTTAATGAGCCTTGGGGACTCAACTCAACTTCAGCACAACCTACCACCCAGAAATAGATGGCCAAACGGAGAGAGTCTTGACCAAGTTATGGAAGATATGTTGTGAATGTACGTCATGGACCAGCCCACTAAGTGGGAAGAATACTTGCAATTGGTGGAATTTTCTTATAACAACAACTACCAAGCTTCCATCTGAATGGCACCTTTTGAGGCACTTTATGGAAGGAAGTGCAGAACACCAATTGGATGGGATGGATTGGACAATAGATTCCACATAGCACCTGAGATACTTCAAGAATATGAACAAAAATTAAAGGTTATCAAGGAAAGATTGAAAGATTCCTCAGATCGCTAAAAGAGCTATGTAGATGCAAAAAGAACCCCAAGAGAATTTGAAATAGGGGACAAAATGTTCCTTCATGTTAAACCCAAAAAGAGTTCAATAAAAAATTTCAAGGAAGCCAAGTTGTCCCCTCCTTTCATTCAACCATTTGACATTATAGAGAAAATTAGTCATGTGGCTTATCAATTAGCTCTTCCCCCATATCTCTCTCACATACATAATGTGTTTCACATGTCTTTGCTCAATAAATATGTATTTGACCCAACACATGTAATTGATTGGAATGCACTATGCAGGTAGTAGAGGCTGGATAAATTTGTCTAAGTCCTCTCGCAATCATGGATAGGTGCAATATCACACTATGCAACCACACCATACAACAGGTTAAGGTCCTTTGGGACCAATATGGGGATCGTGGAGCCACTTGGGAATATGAAGAAATTATCAAACAATAATACCCCCACCTCTTTAACTAAGCCAAGATGGATTAGCCTAAGGGGGGAGGAATGTCACATTGCCCATAGACACTAGACTTTATTTTGTGTTAGTCACCTATCATCCTCGATATAATTTGGATGAACCTGGTGAAACCTTGAACTTATAACTATTTTACAGTACCCCTTATTTTGGATGACCCTAAGAACTTAAATATTAATATAATAGATTTAAACACTTTAAATGATCATTTAAAACAACTATTAAATAATTTATATTTATGAATTTAATGATGTTATTTGATTTTGGGCATGGATATATCTATTTGTTTATCGAAATAACTAGGTACTATGATTTTGTGATAATGTTGATGAGTTTTGCAGGTGCTCAGGGTGCAACAAAATGTGGACCTAGCAACCTATTCCAAGAAATAACCTCAAACTTAGTAACCTAGCTCTATTAGTGGGACGTTGAGTCAGATACTCCACCCTTAAGAGTCTATCTACAGCCAATAGTAAGGTTTGATTTGTATGTGTTTCTTTCCTCCATCAATAGGTTAAATAATCCTTTAATTTCCTTGAAAACATTTTCAAACCCAACCATTAGGTGTATTAAGGGGAAATGAATAAATATAAATAAAATAAGATTGGACAACTTAAACACATAACTTGCTATTTGAAAATAGAATAAACCAAATAAAATATAAGAGAAGAATTTACAAGAAATTATAAATTAAAAATAAAATGAAACAAGGAAAATAAGAGCAATGGAAAAGAGAAAATAAATAATAAAGAGAAAAAAGAATGGACCAAAGCATTAGAAATAATAGAAAAATGAAATAAAGATGAGGGGTCGTGAAATTTTGGGAGGAAGGGAAAACGCAAAACTCCATGCCATGGATAGTCGATAGCCTACATTTATGAGGAGAGGGGCACACATTTGAGGGCACAGCTGCACCATTAAGGAGGTATGGTGTTCAAGCTTCAGAGCTATCTACAAGGTCAGATGCCTGGGGAAAATGGACCAGAAAATATCTCTTTAAAAACCCTACAACCTCTCTCTCTCTCAAAAAAAAGAAAGCAGCAAAAGAGGAAGGCGTGAGAGGAGGAAGAGACTTGTGAAGGGGTTATAGATCTGATTTTGAGCCTAGACGTGGTGCTAAGAAGGAAAGGGGAAAATAATTGCTCCTCAACAAGGAAGATGCCCTCATAGGTTTCATTCTGCTGCCAAATCTTTGCTTCAAATGTTTAAATACCTTTTAACTTGATGGTAGTTTCCCAGGGTTTAGAAATGATAAGAGTTTGTTAATAAGGAAAAATGTTATCTGTTAGCCATAAATTGTATGATGTACAACTAAATATTGTAGAGAAGAATTTCTAGTTATATGTTGTCCTTAATGTCATGCATAGCCGGTAATATATAAATTTTGTATTTACCTTATCTAATACCTAACCCCAAATATGCTTCCAGCTAACAATGATGCAAAGAAAAGACATACTATGTAATAAAATCTGAAACCAAAGGATGCATAGAGGAGATTAATAGCAACAAAAAAAAATAGAGATGCCATATCCTCAATTGAACTACTGCATAAGAAATCTCTTGCCTAAGAATCTATATAAAACTTTGTGAAGGCATAACTATATAATTACTCTTTCTTCTTTGGGTAGAAATCATGTAGCCTTGACCATATAGCTTCCAGCAGTAATATTCAATTTAAAAGAGGATCATCATATTATGCTTTTTTTATTTTTCCATTTGAAATTGTTACCTATTGGGGATCTTCATTTAACTAAAACAGTCCCATCACAACCCTATTATTCTAGTTTTACAGCAGCAAAAATATATATCCATTAACTACCTTATGATACCAAACAACATTAGACCTGTTAAAAGTAAACTATAGTTGCAAAATGTCTTCATTCCTGACCTCAACTGCATAAATTAACTTGTTGTCCACTTTTATTTAACATGCTTATGGGCTTGGGTGTAGGCCTGTTCAAACTACATATCATGTTAAACCATTAAAGCTACTAAACAGAAGGGGGGGAGAAAAATCCAAATAGTCTTGGAGCCTTTGTTTAGGATACTAGTATAAATATGCCACTATCAAAAAGTAACTAGGTGAAATTCAACATCCTTTGAAAATTTTGTTGCACCAAAAGACAGTCGTTAAAATTATGAAGGAGAAAACTACAAATTTAGTTCAGGAAAGCAGACTTATAACTAATAAACACAACCTTGGAGGCCCATAATTAATATGTCCAAAGAGGGGTCTAAGGGTAGCCAATAATGGCCTATATGTGTCTAGACTCTACATAGATTAATCGCTTAAATCCATTCATTAGTTCCTATCAAAGTACCATAGTGATGCAAAGGGAGTTGTTAGATCACCCGTAGGACCAAGCCAGAGAAGACCCAAGTGTGAACCTCTGAGATTTTGAGTAGTGATAGGAAATCATTAGACCGTGCCAATGACCGATGTCTGGGCTACTGCTAGGGACTAGCTGACACTCACCGAGTTCATGGAAATGAAGGATGTTATGGGCTACCTTGGATATATATGATACGGGAACAGTTACATGGGTAGGGACCCATCTATCGGGTAACAGTAATCTGAGGTAACTGTTGTATCAAGGGGGTTCACTGGTAGTCACTAAGTGCACGGAAGTGACCGATGCTAGTGTTGCCTGGGATTGTGAAGAAGATAGTTGACATTATCACTAAGGTCACTAAGTGGTAATTATCAGAATTTACTTCTTCTTGGGTGGGAAAACCTGTCGGCAGTGGCCTATAGGTGACTGAGGTCAGAATCCACTGAGTTTGGTAGGTTCACTACTTGGGAATTCTCTAAGACCCTTGATACGGAGGATGGACCCATGGTGTAGTATGGGATGCACCAAATCCTCTACCTAGTTGACCAATGACCTTGACCCATACCACCATCCCACTTAGCATAGAATACCAAGGAATGAATGGGACCCCAGTGTAGTGTGAAATGCACCGCCATTCCTTTCTATGGGATTCTCTAGATGGGAAAGTGGTGAGTCTCCCTCTTATTTTCCTCCCTATCTTACTCTCACCATTGATGATCATGTGGTGACAAGGCTAGACCCACGGTGTAGTTTGATATGCACTGAAGCCTCTTCATAGCTGAGTTTTGACCTTGTTAGTCACCCTTCATGTCTCAACCAAAACATTTGCAGGTTTGTCCCAGAATAGCTTGCTAGGTCCACTTGGTTGGGGTGGACTGGGTTGTGGTTCACATGATTGGGTGTGTTGCACCCCACAAGGAAGCCAAAGCCAAGACAATTATGCATTTCAACATTTGTTCATGCCAGGTAATCTAAATCAAGTTTCTTCCTTTGATAATTAGTTTATGTACATCTTAAATGTGAAATCTTGTTTAGATTTGCTGCTAATGATGCTTATATGTGAAATTGTATGTTATGAGAGAAAAAAAAAATCTCTCATGGGTGGGTTTTTACACCAAGCCCTAGCTTGGTGGTGAACCCTCCTTCAATCCTTAATCACACCCTAGGATACCTTATTGCAAGATCTCTTTCCCCCATGTCTTCCTTGGATTGAGATCTCTAAGGTTTCCTTGTTCATGTAACAAGAGTGAAATAGGAACCATATCTCCTTGTGCTCCATCTCCTAAAAGGTGGGGCACCCTATTTCCATCATTACACCTAACCCTAACCCTAACCCTAAGTCTATCTCTACTTCTAAATTGAATCTTAACCATAATTTTATCTCCAACCATAAACCTAACCTTAACTCTAATATAAACCCTAACCCTAACCTTAACCCTATCCCCAACCCTATCCTAAATTCTAACCCTAATTGTAACCCTAATTCTATATCTAATTGCAATGCTAACTCTAACCTAACCCTAACCCTAATTTTATCTCTAATCCTAACCCTAACCCTAGGCTTATCCATAACTATAACCCTTACTCTAATATCAACCCTAACCCTTATTGTAACCCTAACTCTATTTCTATCTATAATTATAACCCTAACCTTGCCCATAACTATAATTCTCTCTAACCCTAACCTTATCCCCAACCCTTACTCTAATTATGACTCTAACCCTAACCCTAATTCTATATATAACTATAACCCTAACCATAACCCTAATTCTATATAACTATAACCCTAACTCTAATTATGACTCTAACCCAAATCCTAACCTAATTCTATCTTTAATCATAATTATAACCCTAATTATAACCCAAATCCAAACCCTTACCCTAGTTGTATTTCTAACTATAACCCTAACCCAAACCCAAAACCTAACTCTAATCCTAACACTAACCTTAACCCTAACCCTATCCCCAACCATAACTCTAATTGTACCCTAACAAACCTAACCCTAATTCTATCTCTAATCCTAACCCTAATCCAAAAACTAACTCTAACGCTACCCTGATTTATTTAATGTCTTACATGTTGCATTACAAATGCTACTTACATATATATATTTAATAATATATAAAAAATATGTTTAGAGATATCCTTCTCAAGATGCCTATTTTATATCAATTTCTCACATAAAAATACAATAAATACCTCAAAAAGGATACCTCTTGACATATTTTATATATATTATTAAATATATGCTAATTTTTTTATTTTTTTTAAATAACAAATATTGTTGTGACCCCAAGAATCAAATTATGGTTTAAAATAAAATTGTGGGAGGGTGTTGTGATACCACTACCTATAACTGATGTTCCTGCCTAAATGTTCAAGAATAGTCTTGTTTTAATTTTTTGATAGTGTTGTAATATTTGCATTGAATGTTGAAGATTGAGGAACTTTGTGATTCTACATTTAATGTTAGCTTTCTACACAATACATTCTATCACATTTAATGTTATGACATAAAATGGAAATTATAAAGTAGGTGATTTTTGACAATACAAACAACAACACACCTTGAAACAATAATGATTATGAATAAATTAGGGAAGAAACAAATAATAGGTACATAAAATGCAAGTCTTCCTCTAATTATAAAAATAGTTTGACATTTATGACTATCAATTATTAACAGAAAGTCCTGTTATTATTTGTTGTGTTTGCTATGTTTTAGCAATAGTGTTGATAGAACTAAAAATTAATGTTCTAGTTTTATCAAGACCAATCCCTTTGTCAGAAAATGAACCACTAACACAAAATATCTAGGCTAAATGAATCTTTTGATAAGTTCATTTCTTTTTGGGAAGAATATATTATTTGAAGTAAAAAATAGTAGAATGTGAATTGGGGTTTGTTCTGAATTGTCAAGAAATCAATTACAATTAGAAACAAGAGTTACAGAGCAACGAAGTTCCTGCCAAAAAGTTTTAGAATAGTTTTGTTTGTATTTGTTATGTTTGTTGTGTTTTAAGAACAATTGGTCAGGATAAAGCAGTCGTTACCTAAATTTAGGAATTTGATCATTGATAGAGTCAACTTTTTCTTCCACTAGAAAATAACCCTTACAACAAAAGAATTTTGCTCACTTCAAAATTATGAGATGCTCTGGTTGTGCTTTTAGGCCACATGAAGAAAGTGCAATTTACATGTTGCCAGTATTATGTGAATATTAATGAGTTCAAAGATTTCATTAACCATTCAACATATATGATAAAAAATCCTCTTTAAAAAAGCAAAGATATTTAGAACTTTCATTGTACGTAGAGTCATGTATAACTAACCTACTTAAATGTTACAGTTTTCTGCACAAATGAAAATGAAAGCATATAGTCCTAAGTCCTCTTATAGGTGCCTAATGTCTCCAAAAAATGCCTTATGATAGAAAATGATCAGTTTATTCCATTCAGTAATAGATAACTCATTTATAAGCCTCATAAAACTTATAATGTGAAGTGTATTGCAAAAGGCCTAGATCAAACATCAGAAATCTCAATTGAACCCATATGCATGTTTTGTTGATTGTAGAGTAGTGGACAAAAGTATTGCAATAGTCATTGGACCAAGAGCAGAAGGTAGAGGATTAATTATTGAAGCTATTCTTGAAGCCTCTTCATAGAAAACATGACAGACTAATTGATATTCTCTTTTAGCACTAGGATCCTACAAAAGTGGAAGCAATAGTTTAATTTGCTATATATTAACCATCTTTTACTTACAAACTTTTTTTGAAAAAGGTAGTTATAAGGCGGCATACCTCTACTACATTTTATCCAATCACCACGAACCAAAATTGGAAGTTTATTTGTTATGATCAATTGGAATAGACTCTGCAAGAAATGCATAAATATATTGTGTAAGAAGCCCACGAACAGAAATAATAATTTGTTGATAAATCACAAGAGATAACTGTTTGTAGTCAAACACAAATCTCTATATTTTACACATAGATCCAATAATTATCACCAATGAATGAGAACAATAGTATCAATCTCAGTTGAATGATATATGTCAATATCAGATTTAGAATTAACAATAAATTTTGGATACTCCACATTGGGCACTGAAAAAAATTCAAAAGTTGTCTTTATTTGCATTGGACTCTAGAAACTCATCTATCTTGTAAGTCAGGGAACATTTGCTAACTGTATGTACTGGCTTGTGCTGGTAGAATTGGCAGTCATGTAAATTTTTGTAACATGTTGGCTAGTATAAGTTTTGTACTAAGGGCCTTTGCCATTTTGATGGAAAAAATACATGATAATGGGTCTCTTTAACTTAATCCCCTTCTTGGTGAAGACGACCCTATGAGGGATGATTAATCAAATTGAAAAAGAAGACAATTCATTGTACAATTAGTACTCCCTTGGTTGAAGTTGACAAGAGGTATATGTAGTATAGAAGTTGCCAAGTCAACTTATCAAAGGCTTTGGATATATCCAATTTGTGGGTTTGACATTTCTTAGCTGCTAAAAGAAGAAGTGTATGATTGAGAGTCCAAAGTTTTGACTGCGATGTTTGTGAAACTTCCATAGCTACGAAATGATATATGTAAAGTAAATATCAAAAGTTCTCATGTATTTTGGATAATTGCCAAAATCTAAAGCATTATCTTTTACTAGTTAGAAGATGGCTTGTTTTGTGTTAAGCTTTTTTGTTAGGAGAAATAAGTGTGATGATACAGTTGATATGGTGTGTCTTGATATTGTCTCTTTGTCTCCTTTACCCACGTTAGCTTTTTTTTTTTTTGTTATCTCTTCACATAAATATATCATTTTCAACTTATTGTAAGAGTTTATTCTCTTGTGAAAGTAATTATTGATTCATTATTCTCTTGTGAAAGTAATTATTGATTTAGGCTATGATGCAGAGTGTGTTCCTGTAAGATATGCGAATAATTCTTTGGTTACTATTTTTTCTGGATATGGTACTAAATGCTCTGTTATTTCAATTGTTAGAACTATCTAGTAATTTCTACCGCCTCCATCCCCTTCAATTGTTTGCATTAAATTCTCCATCTTCACCAGCATCCGCAATAAGTTCTTCATCTAGAAATATCGATGGTCAAAGTCTAGTTTCTTCTTCCACCGACTACATTTTAAAACTCTCCATCTAGAAACGTCGGTGACAGAATAGAAAAATGTGAGTAAGGGGAATTCTAGAGACTTCTGTATTTTTCTGAAACCTCTATAAAAGGAGGTAGATGCAATCATTTCCAGCAAGCAATAAAAATCAAGTTTATTGTGTCGTAGCACATTCTCTTTTGTGTTATGTTTTGCCTCTGCCCACATCATAGTGGTATCATAGCAGGTTGTTGGGAGAGCCAGGAGTATTGTGGTGTGCAAAGATTGTTGTGCAGAAGTTAAAAGAGGAGGATCGTTGTCTGAAGATTTGTAAAGGCTGCAACCTTAAGAGGAGTTAAGCCAATCACTGTTTATAGCAGACAAAGGGAGATCGTTGTTTTATGAAGAAACAGCAGAATCATTGTAAAAGGTGAACAGAGGTAATGATATGAGCATTAGCTTAAGAATTTATGAAGGGTTTTTGTTTGCATTATTACAGAAAGGATTGTGATAGAAAATCTACGTTACTCTAGTTGGGGTTTGAAGTATTTTTTTGAAAAAGATTGTATTTTGTTAAAAAAATGGCATCAGGCATGTATCAACAACCTATGATTCTAATATTTTTTGGCAAGAATTATGATAATTGGGCTTTTAGAATGAAATTAACATTTGATTTATATGAGTTATTAGACATAGTTTTAAATGGTTATACTGAACCACAAGATGAATCTACTTTAAGTGTTGATGAAAAGAAAAAGCTTGATGAAAATAGGCAAAAGAATAGAAGGGCTTTGCAGATAATTGGACAGGCATTCGATGATTTAGTTGTTGGAAGGATTAAACCAGCCACTACAGCCAAGCAAGCATGGGACATTCTAGAGACGACATATCAAGGTACTACTAAGGTAAAAATTGCCAAACTACAAGCACTTAGAAGAGAATTTGAAAAATTGCAAATGAAAGATTCTGAATCAATAGACCAATTCACATATCGTGTTACGAATTTGGTTAATCAAATAAGGCAAAATGGTGATGAGCTAATAGATCAAAAGGTTGTAGAAAATTTTTTAAGAAGTTTTCCTAGAAAATTTGATGCAATTGTTGTGGTAATTGAGGAATCTAAGGATTTGACTACATATTCTATGGATGAGTTGGTTGGTTCTTTGAAAAATTATGAAGACAGGTTGAACAGAAATGACAATACCTCATTGGAGAATGCATTCAAAACACAAATGACATTTGGAAGAGGCAGAGGAAGAGGAAATCTTGGATTCAGAGGAAGAGGAAGAGGAAGATATAATTACCAAAGAGAAGAAAGGAGGAGTCCAGATCCAGGAGGAAGGAGAAATCAAAATTTCAACTCAAGAGGATGCAATAACAATCAGGTACCACAAAGGTATGATAAGTCTACTGTTCAATGTTATTATTGCAAGAAGTATGGTCACTTGGCAAATGAATGTCGAAAGAAACAAGCAGATATGGGAAAACAAAATGCAAATTTCTCTAAAAGTAGTTCTGAGACATTGTTTATTACTTGTAATGTAGCTCAAGAAAGTACAAGTAACATTTGGTTTCTTGATAGTGGTTGTAGTAATCATATGACTGGAAATAAAGAGTTGTTTGAGAATTTGGATACTTTAGTTAAATCAGAAATTAAATTGGGTAATGATAACATAGTGGAAGTCATGGGTAAAGGTGCAATTAATGTAATAACAAAAGTTGGTAAGAAAACTATTCCTAATGTTTATTTTGTACCCAGTTTGAAGCATAATCTCATAAGTGTGGGACAACTCACTCAAAAGGGCTATAGAGTTGCTTTTGAAAACAATGTGTGCACTATATTTGATATTTCTCCTAGTAACATGGTGATTGCCAAGATTGAAATGACAAACAACAGAATGTTCCCACTTCGCATGAAAAGTGAAATGATGGAGGAGATTGGAGCAAGTTTCAAGGCATCAAGTCAAGATCAAGCATGGAAATGGCATTTAAGGTATGGCCATCTAAACTTCAAAGGATTATGTTTGTTGCAAAGGAAGAATATGGTAAGAGGTTTACCCTCCATTGAAGCACCATTGAGTACATGTGAAAGTTGTGTTTTGGCTAAGCAACATAGAAAGAGTTTTCCAAAAGAAATGTCATATAGAGCTTGGGCACCTTTAGAAATTGTGCATACAGATTTATGTGGTCCAATGCAAACCCCATCATTAGGGGGGAGCATTTATTTTCTAACATTCATTGATGACTTTAGTAGAAAAACATGGGTTTATTTTCTTAAATACAAATCTAAAACATTTGGCAAGTTCAAGGAATTCAAGGCATTGGTTAAGAAATAGAGTGGCCTATCCATCAAGGTATTGAGATCAGATAGAGGAGGAGAATACAAGTCAAATGAGTTTTTGGATTATTGCAGGTATCATGGAATAAAGAAGCAATTCACTACAAGTTACACACCTCAGCAAAATGGTGTTGCAGAAAGGAAGAATCGAACAATAATGGAGATGGCAAGGAGCATGTTGAAAGGTAAGAATCTACCTAATGAGTATTGGGCTGAAGCAGTTGCTTGTGCAGTTTATATCTTGAATAGAAGTCCAACAAAGATTGTGAGGGACATGATTCCACAACAAGCATGCAGTGGTAAGCATCATAGTGTTTCTCATTTTAGAGTATTTGGTTGTATTGCATATGCACATGTGCCTAAAGAAACAAGGAGTAAATTGGATGATAAAAGTGAAAAATGTATTTTTATTGGTTATGATGAGCAATCTAAGGCATATAAGCTATTTAATCCTATAACTAAGAAATTCATTGTAAGTAGAGATGTTATATTCAAAGAAGAAGAATCTTGGGATGGCAATATAGACAAGACAATTGTAGGTACAGGAACAATACCATATGAAGAACAAGAAGAAAAAGGTCAAGGAGAACAAGGAGAACACTCAAATGAGCAAGGAGGAACACCATCAAGAAGCCAACAAGGAGAAAACTCACAAATGCAAGTTGAGCAAGGAGAATCATCAAGTCCACAAGTAAGTAATGAATCAAATCCTACACTTGCATCATTAAGACCAAGACTAAGAGGCAACAAGACTAGGAGCTTGCAAGAAATATATGATCAAGGAGATAGGATAGATTTGCAATCAAATTTTTCTTTATTTGCTCAAGATCCTATATATTTTGAAGATGCAATTAAGGAAGAGCATTGGATTAATGCAATGAATGATGAAATGGAATCTATTGAGAAAAATGATACATGGGATCTAGTTGATTTACCTAAGGATAAAGAATGCATAGGAGTGAAATGGGTTTATAAAACTAAGTATAAGGCAAATGGAGAAGTTGACAAATATAAGGCAAGATTAGTAGCCAAGGGATTTGCACAAGAATATGGAGTTGATTATAATGAAACATTTACACCTGTAGCAAGACTTGATACTATTAGAATGGTACTAGCTATTGCAGCCCAAAACAATTGGAAGGTTTATCAAATGGATGTCAAATCAGCTTTCTTGAATGGATATTTAGAAGAAGAGGTTTATGTGCAACAACCACCAGGATATGAAATAAAAGGTTATGAAAACAAAGTTTACAGGTTGAAGAAGGCACTTTATGGATTAAAGCAAGCACCAAGAGCATGGTATAGTAGGATAGATTCATACATGATAAAGAATGAATTTAGCATAAGCACTAGTGAACCTACACTATACACCAAAGTCAATGAACATGGTCAGATTTTGATTGTCTGCTTATATGTTGACAATTTGATCTTTACAGGTAATCTTTCTATTGACATGTTTAAATCAGCAATGAAAAAGGAATTTGAGATGACAGATTTGGGTTTGATGAAATATTTTCTTGGCATTGAAGTCACACAGAATGATAAAGGCATTTTCATTTGTCAAAGTAAATATGCAAAAGATGTTTTGAGGAGGTTTAGATTGATAAATTGCAGTCCAGTTTCTACTCCTGTGGCAATAGGAACAAAACTAAGTAGAGAAGATAATGAAATGGATTATAATTCAACTATATTTAGAAAATTGGTTGGTAGTTTGATGTATCTAACAGCAACTAGGCCAGATATAATGTATGGAGTTAGTTTGATTTCTAGATTCATGGATGCACCAAAAAAATCACATTGGCAAGCAGGAAAAAGGTTATTAAGGTACATTGCAGGAACTATGAATCATGGTATATTGTATTCTACTTCAGATAATTTTTACTTGGTTGGATACACAGATAGTGATTTTACAGGAAGTATTGATGACAGAAAGAGTACATCTAGATATGCATTTCATCTTGGAACAGGAGTTGTGGCATGGGCGTCAAAGAAACAACCAATAGTGACAATCTCCTTAGCAGAAGCAGAGTATGATGCAGGTACATCAGCAGCATGTCAAGCAGTTTGGATGCGAAGGATCTTGAAGGATCTAATGCATGAGCAAGAGGAGCCTACTACAATCTATTGTGACAAGTCCACCATTGCACTATCAAAGAATCATGTTTTTCACAAAAGGACAAAGCACATTGACACTAGATATCACTTCATTCGAGAATTGGTCAACAATGGAGAACTCAACCTACAACATTGTAGATCAAAGGAGCAACTTGTAGACATATTCACAAAGGCGTTAGCACAAGAACAAT
>VDFB02286553.1:0-45135 GCA_007258455.2 Sequoia sempervirens
CATGTGGTGACAAGGCTAGACCCACGGTGTAGTTTGATATGCACTGAAGCCTCTTCATAGCTGAGTTTTGACCTTGTTAGTCACCCTTCATGTCTCAACCAAAACATTTGCAGGTTTGTCCCAGAATAGCTTGCTAGGTCCACTTGGTTGGGGTGGACTGGGTTGTGGTTCACATGATTGGGTGTGTTGCACCCCACAAGGAAGCCAAAGCCAAGACAATTATGCATTTCAACATTTGTTCATGCCAGGTAATCTAAATCAAGTTTCTTCCTTTGATAATTAGTTTATGTACATCTTAAATGTGAAATCTTGTTTAGATTTGCTGCTAATGATGCTTATATGTGAAATTGTATGTTATGAGAGAAAAAAAAAATCTCTCATGGGTGGGTTTTTACACCAAGCCCTAGCTTGGTGGTGAACCCTCCTTCAATCCTTAATCACACCCTAGGATACCTTATTGCAAGATCTCTTTCCCCCATGTCTTCCTTGGATTGAGATCTCTAAGGTTTCCTTGTTCATGTAACAAGAGTGAAATAGGAACCATATCTCCTTGTGCTCCATCTCCTAAAAGGTGGGGCACCCTATTTCCATCATTACACCTAACCCTAACCCTAACCCTAAGTCTATCTCTACTTCTAAATTGAATCTTAACCATAATTTTATCTCCAACCATAAACCTAACCTTAACTCTAATATAAACCCTAACCCTAACCTTAACCCTATCCCCAACCCTATCCTAAATTCTAACCCTAATTGTAACCCTAATTCTATATCTAATTGCAATGCTAACTCTAACCTAACCCTAACCCTAATTTTATCTCTAATCCTAACCCTAACCCTAGGCTTATCCATAACTATAACCCTTACTCTAATATCAACCCTAACCCTTATTGTAACCCTAACTCTATTTCTATCTATAATTATAACCCTAACCTTGCCCATAACTATAATTCTCTCTAACCCTAACCTTATCCCCAACCCTTACTCTAATTATGACTCTAACCCTAACCCTAATTCTATATATAACTATAACCCTAACCATAACCCTAATTCTATATAACTATAACCCTAACTCTAATTATGACTCTAACCCAAATCCTAACCTAATTCTATCTTTAATCATAATTATAACCCTAATTATAACCCAAATCCAAACCCTTACCCTAGTTGTATTTCTAACTATAACCCTAACCCAAACCCAAAACCTAACTCTAATCCTAACACTAACCTTAACCCTAACCCTATCCCCAACCATAACTCTAATTGTACCCTAACAAACCTAACCCTAATTCTATCTCTAATCCTAACCCTAATCCAAAAACTAACTCTAACGCTACCCTGATTTATTTAATGTCTTACATGTTGCATTACAAATGCTACTTACATATATATATTTAATAATATATAAAAAATATGTTTAGAGATATCCTTCTCAAGATGCCTATTTTATATCAATTTCTCACATAAAAATACAATAAATACCTCAAAAAGGATACCTCTTGACATATTTTATATATATTATTAAATATATGCTAATTTTTTTATTTTTTTTAAATAACAAATATTGTTGTGACCCCAAGAATCAAATTATGGTTTAAAATAAAATTGTGGGAGGGTGTTGTGATACCACTACCTATAACTGATGTTCCTGCCTAAATGTTCAAGAATAGTCTTGTTTTAATTTTTTGATAGTGTTGTAATATTTGCATTGAATGTTGAAGATTGAGGAACTTTGTGATTCTACATTTAATGTTAGCTTTCTACACAATACATTCTATCACATTTAATGTTATGACATAAAATGGAAATTATAAAGTAGGTGATTTTTGACAATACAAACAACAACACACCTTGAAACAATAATGATTATGAATAAATTAGGGAAGAAACAAATAATAGGTACATAAAATGCAAGTCTTCCTCTAATTATAAAAATAGTTTGACATTTATGACTATCAATTATTAACAGAAAGTCCTGTTATTATTTGTTGTGTTTGCTATGTTTTAGCAATAGTGTTGATAGAACTAAAAATTAATGTTCTAGTTTTATCAAGACCAATCCCTTTGTCAGAAAATGAACCACTAACACAAAATATCTAGGCTAAATGAATCTTTTGATAAGTTCATTTCTTTTTGGGAAGAATATATTATTTGAAGTAAAAAATAGTAGAATGTGAATTGGGGTTTGTTCTGAATTGTCAAGAAATCAATTACAATTAGAAACAAGAGTTACAGAGCAACGAAGTTCCTGCCAAAAAGTTTTAGAATAGTTTTGTTTGTATTTGTTATGTTTGTTGTGTTTTAAGAACAATTGGTCAGGATAAAGCAGTCGTTACCTAAATTTAGGAATTTGATCATTGATAGAGTCAACTTTTTCTTCCACTAGAAAATAACCCTTACAACAAAAGAATTTTGCTCACTTCAAAATTATGAGATGCTCTGGTTGTGCTTTTAGGCCACATGAAGAAAGTGCAATTTACATGTTGCCAGTATTATGTGAATATTAATGAGTTCAAAGATTTCATTAACCATTCAACATATATGATAAAAAATCCTCTTTAAAAAAGCAAAGATATTTAGAACTTTCATTGTACGTAGAGTCATGTATAACTAACCTACTTAAATGTTACAGTTTTCTGCACAAATGAAAATGAAAGCATATAGTCCTAAGTCCTCTTATAGGTGCCTAATGTCTCCAAAAAATGCCTTATGATAGAAAATGATCAGTTTATTCCATTCAGTAATAGATAACTCATTTATAAGCCTCATAAAACTTATAATGTGAAGTGTATTGCAAAAGGCCTAGATCAAACATCAGAAATCTCAATTGAACCCATATGCATGTTTTGTTGATTGTAGAGTAGTGGACAAAAGTATTGCAATAGTCATTGGACCAAGAGCAGAAGGTAGAGGATTAATTATTGAAGCTATTCTTGAAGCCTCTTCATAGAAAACATGACAGACTAATTGATATTCTCTTTTAGCACTAGGATCCTACAAAAGTGGAAGCAATAGTTTAATTTGCTATATATTAACCATCTTTTACTTACAAACTTTTTTTGAAAAAGGTAGTTATAAGGCGGCATACCTCTACTACATTTTATCCAATCACCACGAACCAAAATTGGAAGTTTATTTGTTATGATCAATTGGAATAGACTCTGCAAGAAATGCATAAATATATTGTGTAAGAAGCCCACGAACAGAAATAATAATTTGTTGATAAATCACAAGAGATAACTGTTTGTAGTCAAACACAAATCTCTATATTTTACACATAGATCCAATAATTATCACCAATGAATGAGAACAATAGTATCAATCTCAGTTGAATGATATATGTCAATATCAGATTTAGAATTAACAATAAATTTTGGATACTCCACATTGGGCACTGAAAAAAATTCAAAAGTTGTCTTTATTTGCATTGGACTCTAGAAACTCATCTATCTTGTAAGTCAGGGAACATTTGCTAACTGTATGTACTGGCTTGTGCTGGTAGAATTGGCAGTCATGTAAATTTTTGTAACATGTTGGCTAGTATAAGTTTTGTACTAAGGGCCTTTGCCATTTTGATGGAAAAAATACATGATAATGGGTCTCTTTAACTTAATCCCCTACTTGGTGAAGACGACCCTATGAGGGATGATTAATCGAATTGAAAAAGAAGACAATTCATTGTACAATTAGTACTCCCTTGGTTGAAGTTGACAAGAGGTATATGTAGTATAGAAGTTGCCAAGTCAACTTATCAAAGGCTTTGGATATATCCAATTTGTGGGTTTGACATTTCTTAGCTACTAAAAGAAGAAGTGTATGATTGAGAGTCCAAAGTTTTGACTGTGATGTTTGTGAAACTTCCATAGCTACGAAATGATAAATGTAAAGTAAATATCAAAAGTTCTCATGTATTTTGGATAATAGCCAAAATCTGAAGCATTATCTTTTACTAGTTAGAAGATGGCTTGTTTTGTGTTAAGCTTTTTTGTTAGGAGAAATAAGCATGATGATACAGTTGATTCGGTGTGTCTTGATATTGTCTCTCTGTCTCCTTTACCCACGTTAGCTTTTTTTTTTTTTTTGTTATCTCTTCACATAAATATATCATTTTCAACTTATTGTAAGAGTTTATTCTCTTGTGAAAGTAATTATTGATTCATTATTCTCTTGTGAAAGTAATTATTGATTGAGGCTATGATGCAGAGTGTGTTCCTGTAAGATATGCGAACAATTCTTTGGTTACGATTTTTTCTGGATATGGTACTAAATGCTCTATTATTTCAACTGTTAGAACTATCTAGTAATTTCTACCGCCTCCATCCCCTTCAACTGTTTGCATTAAACTCTCCATCTTCACTAGCATCCGCAATAAGTTCTTCATCTAGAAATATCGATGGTCAAAGTCTAGTTTCTTCTTCCACCGACTACATTTAAAACTCTCCATCTAGAAATATCGGTGACAGAATAGAAAAATGTGAGTAAGGGGAATTCCAGAGACTTCTGTATTTTTTTGAAACCTCTATAAAAGGAGGTATATGTAATCATTTCCAGCAAGCAATAAAAATCAAGTTTATTGTGCCGTAGCACATTCTCTTCTGTGTTTTGTTTTGCCTCTGCCCACATCATAGTGGTATCAGAGCAGGTCGTTGGGAGAGCCAGGAGTATTGTGGTGTGCAAAGATTGTTGGGCAAAAGTTAAAAGAAGAGGATCGTTGTCTGAAGATTTGTAAAGGCCGCAGCCTTAAGAGGAGTTAAGCCAATCACTGTTTATAGCAGACAAAGGGAAATCATTGTTTTATGAAGAAACCGCATAATCGTTGTAAAAGGTGAACAGAGGTAATGATATGAGCATTAGCTTAAGAATTTATGAAGGGTTTTTGTTCGCATTATTACAGAAAGGATTGTGATAGAAAATCTGTGTTACTCTAGTTGGGGTTTGAAGTATTTTTTTGAAAAAGATTGTATTTTGTTAAAAAAATGGCATCAGGCATGTATCAACAACCTATGATTCCAATATTTTCTGGCAAGAATTATGATAATTGGGCTTTTAGAATGAAATTAACACTTGATTCATATGAGTTATTAGACATAGTTTTAAATGGTTATACTAAACCACAAGATGAATCTACTTTAAGTGCTGATGAAAAGAAAAAGCTTGATGAAAATAGGCAAAAGAATAGAAGGGCTTTGCAGATAATTGGACAGGCATTCGATGATTCAGTTGTTGGAAGGATTAAACCAGCCACTACAGCCAAGCAAGCATGGTACATTCTAGAGATGACATATCAAGGTACTACTAAGGTAAAAATTGCCAAACTACAAGCACTTAGAAGAGAATTTGAAAATTTGCAAATGAAAGATTCTGAATCAATAGACCAATTCACATATCGTGTTACAAATTTGGTTAATCAAATAAGGAAAAATGGTGATGAGCTAATAGATTAAAAGGTTGTAGAAAATGTTTTAAGAAGTTTTCCTAGAAAATTTGATGCAATTTTTGTGGTAATTGAGGAATCTAAGGATTTGACTACATATTCTATGGATGAGTTGGTTGGTTCTTTGAAAAATTATGAAGACAGGTTGAACAGAAATGACAATACCTCATTGGAGAATGCATTCAAAACACAAATGACATTTGGAAGAGGCAGAGGAAGAGGAAATCTTGGATTCAGAGGAAGAGGAAGAGGAAGATATAATTACCAAAGAGAAGAAAGGAGGAGTCCAGATCCAAGAGAAAGGAGAAATCAAAGTTTCAACTCAAGAGGACGCAATAACAATCAGGCACCACAAAGGTATGATAAGTCTAATGTTCAATGTTATTATTGCAAGAAGTACGGTCACTTGGCAAATGAATGTCGAAAGAAACAAGCAAATATGGGAAAACAAAATGCAAATTTCTCTGAAAGTAGTTCTGAGACATTGTTTATTACTTGTAATGTAGCTCAAGAAAGTACAAGTAACATTTGGTTTCTTGATAGTGGTTGTAGTAATCATATGACTGGAAATAAAGAGTTGTTTGAGAATTTGGATACTTCAGTTAAATCAAAAATTAAATTGGGTAATGATAACATAGTGGAAGTCATGGGAAAAGGTGCAATTAATGTAATAACAAAACTTGGTAAGAAAACTATTCCTGATGTTTATTTTGTACCCAGTTTGAAGCATAATCTCATAAGTGTGGGACAACTCACTCAAAAGGGCTATAGAGTTGCTTTTGAAAACAATGTGTGCACTATATTTGATATTTCTCCTAGTAACATGGTGATTGCCAAGATTGAAATGACAAACAACAGAATGTTCCCACTTCGCATGAAAAGTGAAATGATGGAGGAGATTGGAGCAAGTTTCAAGGCATCAAGTCAAGATCAAGCATGGAAATGGCATTTAAGGTATGGCCATCTAAACTTCAAAGGATTATGTTTGTTGCAAAGGAAGAATATGGTAAGAGGTTTACCCTCCATTGAAGCACCATTGAGTACATGTGAAAGTTGTGTTTTGGCTAAGCAACATAGAAAGAGTTTTCCAAAAGAAATGTCATATAGAGCTTGGGCACCTTTAGAAATTGTGCATACAGATTTATGTGGTCCAATGCAAACCCCATCATTAGGGGGGAGCATTTATTTTCTAACATTCATTGATGACTTTAGTAGAAAAACATGGGTTTATTTTCTTAAATACAAATCTAAAACATTTGGCAAGTTCAAGGAATTCAAGGCATTGGTTAAGAAATAGAGTGGCCTATCCATCAAGGTATTGAGATCAGATAGAGGAGGAGAATACAAGTCAAATGAGTTTTTGGATTATTGCAGGTATCATGGAATAAAGAAGCAATTCACTACAAGTTACACACCTCAGCAAAATGGTGTTGCAGAAAGGAAGAATCGAACAATAATGGAGATGGCAAGGAGCATGTTGAAAGGTAAGAATCTACCTAATGAGTATTGGGCTGAAGCAGTTGCTTGTGCAGTTTATATCTTGAATAGAAGTCCAACAAAGATTGTGAGGGACATGATTCCACAACAAGCATGCAGTGGTAAGCATCATAGTGTTTCTCATTTTAGAGTATTTGGTTGTATTGCATATGCACATGTGCCTAAAGAAACAAGGAGTAAATTGGATGATAAAAGTGAAAAATGTATTTTTATTGGTTATGATGAGCAATCTAAGGCATATAAGTTGTTTAATCCTATAACTAAGAAAGTCATTGTAAGTAGAGATATTATATTCAAAGAAGAAGAATCTTGGGATGGCAATATAGACAAGACAATTGCAGGTACAGGAACAATACCATATGAAGAACAAGAAGAAAAAGGTCAAGGAGAACAAGGAGAACACTCAAATGAGCAAGGAGGAACACCATCAAGAAGCCAACAAGGAGAAAACTCACAAATGCAAGTTGAGCAAGGAGAATCATCAAGTCCACAAGTAAGTAATGAATCAAATCCTACACTTGCATCATTAAGACCAAGACTAAGAGGCAACAAGACTAGGAGCTTGCAAGAAATATATGATCAAGGAGATAGGATAGATTTGCAATCAAATTTTTCTTTATTTGCTCAAGATCCTATATATTTTGAAGATGCAATTAAGGAAGAGCATTGGATTAATGCAATGAATGATGAAATGGAATCTATTGAGAAAAATGATACATGGGATCTAGTTGATTTACCTAAGGATAAAGAATGCATAGGAGTGAAATGGGTTTATAAAACTAAGTATAAGGAAAATGGAGAAGTTGACAAATATAAGGCAAGATTAGTAGCCAAGGGATTTGCACAAGAATATGGAGTTGATTATAATGAAACATTTGCACCCGTAGCAAGACTTGATACTATTAGAATGGTACTAGCTATTGCAGCCCAAAACAATTGGAAGGTTTATCAAATGGATGTCAAATCAGCTTTCTTGAATGGATATTTAGAAGAAGAGGTTTATGTGCAACAACCACCAGGATATGAAATAAAAGGTTATGAAAACAAAGTTTACAGGTTGAAGAAGGCACTTTATGGATTAAAGCAAGCACCAAGAGCGTGGTATAGTAGGATAGATTCATACATGATAAAGAATGAATTTAGCATAAGCACTAGTGAACCTACACTATACACCAAAGTCAATGAACATGGTCAGATTTTGATTGTCTGCTTATCTGTTGATGATTTGATCTTTACAGGTAATCTTTCTATTGACATGTTTAAATCAGCAATGAAAAAGGAATTTGAGATGACAGATTTGGGTTTGATGAAATATTTTCTTGGCATTGAAGTCACACAGAATGATAAAGGCATTTTCATTTGTCAAAGTAAATATGCAAAAGATGTTTTGAGGAGGTTTAGATTGATAAATTGCAGTCCAGTTTCTACTCCTGTGGCAATAGGAACAAAACTAAGTAGAGAAGATAATGAAATGGATTATAATTCAACTATATTTAGAAAATTGGTTGGTAGTTTGATGTATCTAACAGCAACTAGGCCAGATATAATGTATGGAGTTAGTTTGATTTCTAGATTCATGGATGCACCAAAAAAATCACATTGGCAAGCAGGAAAAAGGTTATTAAGGTACATTGCAGGAACTATGAATCATGGTATATTGTATTCTACTTCAGATAATTTTTACTTGGTTGGATACACAGATAGTGATTTTACAGGAAGTATTGATGACAGAAAGAGTACATCTAGATATGCATTTCATCTTGGAACAGGAGTTGTGGCATGGGCGTCAAAGAAACAACCAATAGTGACAATCTCCTTAGCAGAAGCAGAGTATGATGCAGGTACATCAGCAGCATGTCAAGCAGTTTGGATGCGAAGGATCTTGAAGGATCTAATGCATGAGCAAGAGGAGCCTACTACAATCTATTGTGACAAGTCCACCATTGCACTATCAAAGAATCATGTTTTTCACAAAAGGACAAAGCACATTGACACTAGATATCACTTCATTCGAGAATTGGTCAACAATGGAGAACTCAACCTACAACATTGTAGATCAAAGGAGCAACTTGTAGACATATTCACAAAGGCGTTAGCACAAGAACAATTTGAATATTTGAGAGAAATATTGGGCATTGTAAATATTGATGTAATTAGTTGTTGATAGTAGAAATTAGGAGGGAGTATTAGAACTATCTAGTAATTTCTACTGCCTCCATCCCCTTCAACTGTTTGCATTAAATTCTCCATCTTCACCAGCGTCCGCAATAAGTTCTTCATCTAGAAATATCAATGGTCAAAGTCTAGTTTCTTCTTCCACCGACTGCATTTAAAACTCTCCATCTAGAAACGTCGGTGACAGAATAGAAAAATGTGAGTAAGGGGAATTCCAGAGACTTCTGTATTTTTCTGAAACCTCTATAAAAGGAGGTAGATGTAATCGTTTCCAGCAAGCAATAAAAATCAAGTTTATTGTGTCGTAGCACATTCTCTTCTGTGTTCTGTTTTGCCTCTGCCCACATCATCAACTGTTTAGAGAAGACCTTTAGATAGTTTGAAATCTGATGGAAACAACATGGATAATAACATTAAAGTATTGGGAACCTATTTAAAATAGGGATAGGGAAGCCAAATTCTCTTAAACTTTGTAAATCATGCAAGATTTGAAAAGTTAGTGGTAAACCAAGCAGAAAGACTCGCCCTGAACTACACTGTGATACAGATAAATTTACCCTTGAATCCTACAATATTCTCAATGAAAACGCAACCAAAAAGGTAACCGCTAAAAAATTCAGTTAGAAGCAGCAAGTTCTCTCAAAATACTTTGAAAATAGCTACAGATGTCAATACCCAATTCCAAACCGGATCTAAAAACCTCCCAGCAGAGCAAAACATAAAAAGAAAAAGACCAAAAACACCCAGAAAAAACAACCATTGCAATCGTGTTGACATTTCAAACACAACTAGTAATAACTAATACACCAACGAAAACATTTAACTTGTCACATGCTATGCGGCTTAATCTAAAATGAGTAGTATGAATTTGAAAAATAACGAGCGAAAAAAGAACAGAGCATGAAGAAAACGCAAAGCCGGTGTAAGTATCTGCAACAGACCACTCTATAAATCGCAAAGATGAGCTGCACTTGGTACCTCTGACTCTGCAAATCAAACAAGGCCTATAAAATAATGTTGATCAAACGCCTATTCCAAATCATAACGCCATGTGTCATATGTAGCTAGCTCCATCGCAAAGGACTACTTAACCGAATTTTAAAAAAGCTTTAACGTAGTAAGGTCACACGTAGGTTTTATACAATATCCAGGCATAATACCCACTACAGTAAAATAGATTAGATATGCCAGTATTTTTACTAAATAGATTTGATTTCTTGTAAGCAAGTTCCGAAATTATCTTGTTGTCTCTACCTAATATGTTATATGGGAGAGGGGTCTATAGTGGAGCAGCGTCCAATGGTGGGGATAGAAGTAGTCCTTAGTGGGCCCCATAGTGGAGCACCTTAGTATCCAATTACAAAACATTTTTTCTCCATAAAGTACACAAAGTGACAAATCATGTGATGCCACATCAGCGCACCAATAAAACATGACTTAGTGCACCACTAGCAGTCTCACTTTTTTTTGGGCCTTTTTGGATACCTCAACAAAAAGCAAGTTGATGTCGCATCATATTTGATGATGTGGCCCTAAAACGAAATATAGAAGTACGTAAGTTGCCAAATAAGTTGAAAATTCAAAAATTAAAATTAAAGTAACAAAACACTCACATGATTTATAAATTAAAACAAATTAAAAACTCTCCTAAAATATTTGCATAGATTCAAGAATAACCCAATTTGAACCATGCTTACCTCACATAGTCTTCAAGGGGCCTATAATCTTATGAAATATCTACCAAAAAAAATCATAAAAAAAAATAGATAGCATGATTTAAGAGATTGAAATGAATTAAAAAAATTCTCATAGAATAACTAAAGAGCTCGGGCATAACCCAGGTTTACAAGTCATAAGAAGGTGAGTCCAAGATTTACAAATTAAAATTAAAATTAAAACAATTTAGATAGCATGATTTAACATATCAGAATCAGAATTAGGGTTAGGTTTCACATTAAGGTTATTATTAGGACTAAGGTTAGGGTTATAATTAGATATAGAATTAGGGTTAGGGTTATAGTTCAAATTAAGGTTTACTTTACAATTAGAGATAAAATTAGAATTAAGGTTGTTATTAGGATTAAGGTTAGGGTTATAATTAGATATAGAATTAAGGTTAGGGTTATAGCTCAGATTAAAGTTTACTTTATGATTAGAGATAGAATTAGAATTAGGGTTGGATTTCACGTCAAGGTTATAATTAGGGTTAGGGTAGTAATTTAACATATTCTTTGTATATCTTATCTTTGTAAATAATGTTATATAAATTATTATATTAGTTTAAAAACTTATTGTCTCCCACCCACAAGGGACCGACCATGCTCTAAGTGACCATCCATGCCCGAAGGGACCATCCATATTATGCTGCAAAATCAAAATATTATGTTACAAAATAAAATCAAAATTAAATAAAATATAAAATTATAATATTATTATTTAAATTAGATTCAAGAGAATTGATTTTTGAAATATATTTTGTTATATAATTTGCATCTATACATTGATAATAGATTGAAAAAATTCAAATAGAAAAATTACTAAGTTCTCGTTGGTTAAAATGAAAGTACCATGTTTAATTTTGTTGGCTTTTGTTTCATTAGAAACAAATGCTCCCCTATTTGATTTATGGAATTATCAATCCACTAGAACAAATCACCGACACTTGCATGATTTGTCACATTGCCAGAACACATGGTAGTTCAAATAGAACAATGTATGGTAGTTCAAATATTTCACCTTGGGTGTTCAATTAAAAAGATTTAGAAACTCTTTTTTTGTTAAGTATGATTCTACTGTTAACAAGAAAGCGGTAGCCTTAAAATGGACCGTAATAAATTTGAATAGGGGTTAAAGGAATTCGATACTGACAAAATTCTTACCAAACATAGTAACCTTGGGGATCTTTCAGTTCGTTTTCAATGATAAAATGACAAGAGTATACTTCTATGTAATGTCCCTCTTCTCCTAATATTCATTTATGAAAAATATTTCTAACTTTTATGTTCCTGAAGGTTAGAAATATTTTAGCTAATCGGTGAGGGAATATTTCAAATAAGCAAAGTCGAGAATAATATTTTATTATTATTTTTAATAAACCATGGTAGGGGCAACTTTATATTTTCCTTCCTTAGGCTGGTCTTTTGATTTTTGGAAGGATCGACTGATTTTTGGGAAGCAAGTTTAGCAACTTTGGTAGATAAAAAAGACTCAAACCAATGAAGAGTGAGATTCAGAAAAAATCATTTATCTTTCTAATCCTTTCTCAAGCTATGCTTGAACGGGACACAACTCCTGTATTGGATGGAACGAAAACCCCAGTTCAGATATTGATTCTTTGTTAAGAAGCGAGTGTAATTTTTGTGCATGAAGAAGGAACGAGAGTTAGGAAATCTATCCCACGAATTTGAAATCATTATGTGTTGTATTCGAGGAAGTATAGAACCAATTAAGCAAGGTCACTGCATTCTTAATGAAGGACGTGGCTCAACCATTGAAGAACTGACCTTGCAGAGCTATGCTAGAGTTTGGAGGTTGTTTATGCTCGGCCAGTAGTTGGGAGACAAACGGGATTAATCAAACGTGACTCTTGAAGGAGTTCTGGCGCACCATCAGAAAAGCTATGTTTCAGACCAACATTCTTTCTTAGGTTCAATAATTGTTTCTGCTATTAGTTAGTTTCTGCAATTCTGAATATCAGTTCTGGGTGATTCATGAGCCTTCTGTATTGTATTGAAGTTTCTGAAATAAAACTCCTGAATGCATGCGATTACATTCTTTGAGTTGTTTATTATTCAAGAAAAATTTTGTGTGCAAACTAAAGAATTCTGTGTGCAAAACAAGCAAATTTATCAAACGTAGAAACACAACAAGAACAAAGAAAGTTCATAGCAGAACTTAGGAAAAAATTGGCATAGGTCATTTCACTGTAATTCCTAAGTGTCATCTAGACTAACTTAGAATTGTATCCCCATGATAATTCTACCCTTCCATGGGCTTCAAGAAGACCAAATTTACTACCTGAGGCTTCTTGAATATGGTCTGACATGTACATATCAAATAGGCATGTTGTGAGCAGTCAGCACCATTTACTTTTACCCTTAATACTAGCTTGAGCAAGATTTCCATGCAACACTCCATTTGGGTAAAAATCTTCACCAAATTGGTTCATAGGGGACAGAATGGATCGTTGTTTTGCTTTTGATTTCTATCACCGTGATGTGAATTTTCAACACCAAAACTATAAGGAGAAAAGGTAAATCACACTTGGAAATAAACATACATTGGAGACTATACGTCTTGCTACTAATAAAAGAATATGCATCATCCATTGGAAATTTATTTGAACTATTGAATTAGTACTAACAATTTTAAAACTAAACAATTAATACAAACTTGCTTCTATGAAATTAAGGCAAACAATTAAACTACATGTTGAAAATCAAGTAGAAAAGAAGATGACTGTGCGCTTATTGGGCATTCGTTCAAGCATCCATTAGTTTTGATTTTTATAGGTCAGTTATCTTCCCATCTATATGAAGCCTGATCAACAACTAGATCTATAGTCTCCTTGAAAATCCTTTGCAACACGAATTTTTTCATCTAAATATACTATGTCAAACTTGCAAAAAGTGCAATGATTCTTGTTAGGCGAAGAGATTAAGCCCAAGACAAGTTGAGTGTTCTATTTATGGTATCATGTTTTCAATGTTTGAGAGCTTATACCTCTGCGCCCATACCTTTAGAGATTAAAAATAATCTTCATTTCTTGCAAACTAAAGATGTGCATACACAAAAGAATGAAGTTGATTTAGGCAAAAATGCATCACTAGAATATTAATTTTGAGCACTCTATAAGGTTGATGTTTATGTAATTGAAAAAGTTAGTGTCTATAATCTCAATAAACTTAGGTTATAAAAACTAAGTTGGGCTATCAATCCAGAATTGTTGAAGACTATTAAGTATCAATCCAGAAATTGCTCCCCTGCTTTTACTGCTTGATAATTTTTCTTCTTGTGTTGGTTGTGTCGCTGGCAAAAGAGGGCTTGAATCCCTCTCGTAGGAGGACAGCTTTGTTTTTGGGAGATCATGACACATAGTAGATAACTGAATGTAAGTCTTTTTGTTTGACATAATAAAGGCACATGTATCTAGTTCATCCTTTTTTCAGTTCCAGTTATAAAGGCGCATGTATCTTTAGAATGATTTATTTGAAATTGTTTGTAAAGTTTACATGGCCTAGTTAGATCATAAACAAAGCCTTCTATAGGTACGGAACTAGGCTATGTAAACTTTACAAACAATTTCAAATAAATCATTCTAAAGATACATGCGCCTTTATAACTGGGAATTGAAAAAAGGATGAACTAGATACATGCACCTTTATTATGTCAAACAAAAAGACTTGCATTCAGTTGTCTACTATGTGTCATGATCTCCCAAAAACAAAGTTGTCCTCCTATGGGAGGGATTCAAGCCCTCTTTTGTCAGCATATTTTTTGTAGCAGACACAACAAACACAAGAAGAAAAATTATCAAGCAGTAAAAGCAGGGGAGCAATTTTTGGATTGATACTTAATAGTCTTCAACAATTTTGGATTGATAGCTCAGCTTAGTTTTTGTAACCTAAGTTTATTGAGATTATAGACACAAACTTTGTAATTACATAAACATCAACCTTATAGAGTGCTCGGAATTAATATTCTAGTGATGCATTTTTGCCTAAATCAACTTCATTCTTTTGTGTATGTGCATCTTTAGTCTGCAAGAAATGAAGATTCTTTTTAATCTCTAAAGGTATGGGCGCAGAGGTATAAGCTCTCAAACATTGAAAACATTGAAAACATGATACCATAAATAGAACACTCAACTTGTCTTGGGCTTAATCTCTTCGCCTGACAAGAATCATTGCACTTTTTGTAGGTTTGACATAGTATATTTAGATGAAAAAATTCGTGTTGCAAAGGATATTCAAGGAGACTATAGATCTAGTTGTTGATCAGGCTTCATATAGATGGGAAGATAATTGACCTATAAAAATCAAAACTAATGGATACTTGAAAGAATGCCCAATAAGCACACATTAATCTTCTTTTCTACTTGATTTTCAGCATGTAGTTTATTTGTTTTCCTTAATTTCATAGAAGCAAGTTTGTATTAATTGCTTAGTTTTAGAATTGTTAGTACTAATTCAATAGTTCAAATAAATTTCCAATGGAAGATGCATATTATTTTATTAGTAGCAAGACATATAGTCTCCAATGTATGTTTATTTCCAAGTGTGATTTATCTTTTCTCCTTATAGTTTTGGTGTTGAAAATTCACATCACGGTGATAGAAATCAAAAGCAAATCAACGATCCATTTTCTCCCCTATGAACCAATTTGGTGAATATTTTTACCCAAATGGAGTGTTGCATGGAATCTTGCTCAAGCTAGTATTAAGGGTAAAAGTAAATGGTGCTGACTACTCACAACATGCCTATTTGATATGTACATGTCGGACCATATTCAAGTAGCCTCAGGTAGTAAATTTGGTCTTCTTGAAGCCCATGGAAGGGTAGAGTTATCATGGGGATACAATTCTAAGTTAGTCTAGACAACAATTAGGAATTACAATGAAATGACCTATGCCAATTTTTTCCTACGTTCTGCTATGAACTTTCTTTGTTCTTGTTGTGTTTATAAATTTGATAAATTTGCTTGTTTTGCACACAGAATTCTTTAGTTTGCACACAGAATTTTTCTTGAATAATAAACAACTCAAAGAATGTAATCGCATGCATTCAAGAGTTTTATTTCAGATACTTCAATACAATACAGAAGGCTCATGAATCACCCAGAACTGATATTTAGAATTGCAGAAACTAACTAACAGTAGAAACAATTATTGAACCTGAGAAAGAATGTTGGTCTGAAACATAGCTTTTCTAATGGTGTGCCAGAACTCCTTCAAGAGTCACATTTGATTAATCTCGTTTGTCTCCCAACTGCTGGCCGAGCATAAACAGCCTCCAAACTCTAGCGTAGCTCTGCAAGGTTAGTTCTTCAATGGTTGATCCATGTCCTTCATTCAAAATGTAGTGACCTTGCTTAATTGGTTCTATACTTCCTCGAATATAGCACATAATGATTTCAAACGCCTGGGATAGATTTCCTAACTCTCGTGCCTTCTTCATGCATAGAAATTACACTCGCTTCTTAACAAAGAATCAATATTTAAACTGGGGTTTTCGTTCCATCCAATACAGGAGTTGCGTCCTATTCAAGCGTAGCTTGAGAAAGGATTAAAAAGATAAATGATTTTTTCTGAATCTCACTCTTCATCGATTTGAGTCTTTTTTATCTACCAAATTTGCTAAACTTTCTTCCCAAAAATCAGTCGATCCTTCCAAAAATCAAAAGACCAGCCTAAGGAAGGAAAATATAAAGTGGCCCCCACCATGGTTTATTAAAAATAATAATAAAATGTTATTCTCCACTTTGCTTATTTGAAATATTCTCTCACCGATTAAAATATTTCTAACCTTCGAGAACATAAAAGTTAGAAATATTTTTCATAAACGAATATTAGGAGAAGAGGGAGATTACATACAAGTATACTCATGTCATTTTATCATTGAAAACTAACTGAAAGATCCCCAAGGTTACTATGTTAGGTAAGAATTTTGTCAGTATCGCATTCCTTAACCCCTATTCAAATTTATTACGGTCCATTTTAAGGCTACCGCTTTCTTGTTAACATTAGAATCATACTTAACAAAAAAAAGAGTTTCTAAATCTTTTTAATTGAACAGGCAAGGTGAATAACTCCATAAATCAAATAGGGGAGCATTTGTTTTCTAATGAAACAAAGGCCAACAAAATTAAACATGGTACTTATTAAATTAGTTCTAGGGAACTCTAGGCACTATGAGAATTTAACTAGTTATTAATAACTCTCATTTTAACCAATGAGAACTTAGTAATTTTTCTTTTTGAATTTTTTCAATTTATTATCAATGTATAGATGCGAATTATATAACAAAATATATTTCAAAAATCAATTCTCTTGAATCTAATTGGTACACAATTTTCACCCGATATAAGCGATTTTGGCGCTTCCATTACTTCCATTACTGATTATTATGGAATGGTAGGTAATAAAAAAAATTCAACTAATTTTTAGGAAAAAAAATTATTATGGGGAACACATAGGTAATTGGTAGTCAAAATAGATATATAATATACTCTAGATAAAATAGATATATTTATAAAAATTCTTCACAAGTTAATTTATAGGATTAATCATAAAGTCAATATATTTACTACAACATTCTTTTAAATAATACATTATGTGAAATTTTTTTAACACTAAATATAAATATATTTATTTATTTATACTCATATTTATTTATTATATTTTCCATTCTATTAAATTCAAATATATAAAATAATCTAATAACAAATTCAAATAAATAATATATTTTTAGTATATTATATTATTAATTTAACAACATATTATATTATTATAATATATACACTATATAATACATATACAACATATATAATATATAATATAATATATGTGTGTAACATTTATACCATCTAAAATATAATTTAATATATTAAATAATAATATTATAATTTTATATTTTATTTTATTTTGATTTCCTTGTGTAACATAATATTTTGATTTTGCAGCATAATATGGATGGTCCCTTTGGGCATGGATGGTCCCTTCGAGCATGGTTGGTCGCTTTAGGTGGGTGGGAGGAAATAAGTTTTTAAACTAATATAATAATTTATATAACATTATTTATAAAGATAAGATATACAAAGAATATGTTAAATTACTACCCTAACCCTAATTATAACCTTGACATGAAATCCAACCCTAATTCTAATTCTATGTCTAATTATAACCCTAACCTTAATTCTAATTTTATCTCTAATCGTAAAGTAAACCTTAATTTGAACTATAACTCTAACCCTAATTCTATATCTAATTATAACCCTAACCTTAATCCTAATAATAACCTTAATGTGAAACATAACCCTAATTCTAATTCTCATCCATTAAATCATGCTATCTAAATTGTTTTAATTTTAATTTTAATTTGTAAATCTTGGACTCACCTTCTTATGACTTGTAAACCTGGGTTATGCCTGAGCTCTTTAGTTATTCTATGAGAATTTTTTTAATTCATTTCAATCTTTAAATCATGCTATCTATTTTTTTATGATTTTTTTTGGTAAATATTTCATAAGATTATAGGCCCCTTGAAGACTATGTGGGGTAAGCATGGTTCAAATTGGGTTATTCTTGAATCTATGCAAATATTTTAGGAGAGTTTTTAATTTGTTTTAATTTATAAATCATGTGAGTGTTTTGTTACTTTAATTTTAATTTTAATTTTAATTTTTGAATTTTCTTTACAAATGATAAGGTTATGCCAACCTTTAGTGTTGTTTGAATCATTATCCATAATCAAGAAACCATTATCCTTGATATTATGCATAAAATTATCATCACACAACCCATATAAATTATAGTTATAATTAGAAGGTTTTCTTATCATTTTGTACAATAGGTTGACCTTTTTGTAAGAGAAATTGCCTAATTCTACCTGTTGGATGAAAACCAATGGGGTCATTTCAATCAAAGGTAAAAAATTCATTTTTATCTCCAATTATAAAAATTGACATGGACTTATAAGTTTTCCCCTAATTTTAAATAATATTATAGGGATACCCCCTATCTTTCTACAATTCATAATAGAAGCAATTGAATTAGATAAATGAAAAAAATTCATACTTCACAATTCTAGGAAGCACATAATTGGAAAAAATGTGAGGATTTATGAGAGTAATATCAACCATGATGAGGGTTTTTTAGGATAGATCCAACATGCTACTAGCTTTCTCACTCTAAATTATTTTATTAATAATGGATTCATTCTAGGCATAGACTTCTTGTGCACTTTCTCATACACTATGGAGTAAAACTTGCACTTACCATTATAATTTCCCTTTCATGCCTATTATAGTCTTTCCAAAAAAATTTGAATTTATTAAACACAACTAATTAAAACATCAATATTCTATAACTTTTAAAATTTTAAAATAATAAATTAAAATTTGGGAGGTTTAAATTTCAAATTTGAAAAATAATAAATCTAAGTATATGATTAGAATTTTTATTTCCTTAAGTTTTTAGGTGTTTTTTTCTATAACAAATATAGTGAATATTTATTTTTCTTTTTTAATAAAATTTTCACACTATTAATTGAGTTTATTCTAGGTGTTATTTTCAAATTACAAATTTATTTATTTATTTTCTTTAAAATGAATATTTATTATAGTATTTTATTTCAAGGTAGCTATTTAAAATTAGCTAAAACTCATATGATTAATTTTAAAATAATATTTAATTTAGTCCAAATAATAATAATCATTGATATTAGTTTTCAAGTTAGTATTTAATAATAATGATTTTTAAGCATAAATTTATTAATTTATTAATTATTTTGAATACTTAAGTGCTAACATTAGTTAAATTTACATTTAGAAAAGCAATTCTTAAAGATGGTTTATTTTCAAATAGTAATTATTAAATTTATATTTAAAAAAAAAAATTATATGTTTAAAATAGTTGAGTAAAATTCATTTTACAATTTAATAATCTTTATATATATATATATATATATTGTGTGTGTGTGTTGGGAAAGTAAATAGACTAGTGAAATCAAATTTACTTAAAAGGAAAAGGAACTATTTTGGAAACTGTGATAGTGATAATGGAGTCGGAAAAATTGCTCCTTCAAAGTTATTAATAACTTGTTAAAGAAGAGTGTGTCTATAATTCCTTCGAGAGGAACTAAAAATTAACTATATTTTAGATACACTACAACAACAAACCAAACAAGTCATAATATTTTAGGAAGATGAGATTCAATTTCAGAGTCTACATAAGACAATAAACAAAGTAGTAAAAGGAAACAATAAGATTAGGGTTCACCTAGACTCACGAAATGAATGTATAAATTTGTTCAGCAGCCATGATTTATTTTCTTATGTTATAAGATTTGCTTCTAAGTATGATTCTTCAAAAAGAGAAAACTCTCTAGTGTTTGAAAATCATCATCAGTTTCTTCATAAATTTTATGGAAATGACTAGGTGTTGGCTTCACCCTATAGGTGAAAAGGTTGTTACATACCTATCTATTGCAACATATAAACCATAAACGAATAGTTTCCTAGCAATTAAAAATAGAACCATAATGAAATGACTTGATGCACCTTTAGGATTTTGGTGAAAGGTTGTACACATTAGTAGAAAGAAAATATTAAAATTTTCATGGATGAATAAAGAGACAGACCTGAGTGAGATATCGGTCCTGATTGAGTAATCGATCTTTTGATGACAAGTCTATTTTCTATTCAGAAATGGTTCATTTTCCAACACTCCCTATCTTATGTTAAAATCCATCTAACTTCTTATTGATGTACAAACTGAAATCGTTATCACAGCCTCATGAGTTATAGGAAGATTACATTATTGTAAATAAACAAAACGAAGATTTTACAGTTAATAAATAAAAGGACTCACTATTGAGTTTAACAATAAATACACAAGAGCATAACAAGAATTTAACTCAATTTTGCATACAGTACAACAATAAATAAAACAAGTCATTATATTTCAGGAAGGTAAGATTCAATTTCAGAGTATGTATAAGACAATAAGAAAACTGGTAAAAGGAAACAATAAGATTAAGGTTTACTTGGACTCGCGAAATGAATGTATCAGCCATGATTTCTTTTGTTGTCTTATAAGATCTGCTTCTGTGTATGATTCTTCAAGGAGAGAAAGCTTGAAAATCATTATCAGTTTTTTCATATTCCAAGGTTGATCTTTCGCAGGTCCTGGCGCAGAGATATGTTAGCAAAAACACAACGTTTATTCCCATTTCCTGTTGTAACGAACGAAAAGCCAGTCCGTCCTTAGTTACGAATGGAAACTGCAGCGAAGATCCTTTTTTTTTCCAAAAACTGTCTAGTCATTTTCGTGGTTTCCTCCCTAAAATTGAGTCGTCTTTATAAGAAAATCCATCCAATTGGATTTGAAAATCAAAAACTTAGAACTATGTTAAAAAGACCTTCACAACCCATAGAATGTTGCTTACGAGAAAACAAATTACATTTTCATTTATAATACTATCTAAACTTAAATTCTGAAAATCTTTTCTTTAGCTATTTGAAATCGTGTAATACTTATGGAACCAATCAATGTAAAAACCTATATATAAATATTCTTGTAACTTAATTGTATTTAAATTCTTTGCCTAAATTTTGAAAAGGTGGTTAATATACTAATTAAGACTTCAAAATTTAGTAGATGGATGAAAAATAATGGTCTATTGGATGAAACAATTTCAAAACATATTACAACTTTCTATATCTCAAACTAACTTCAATGTAACATCATCCAATTTAATTAGTGGATTAATTGTTTATACTATCGAATCATACTCAATGTCATCAATCCATTATAGTAATATGTGTGTATTTGTGTGTTGGTGTTCTGAATTTATGGAGAAATTAGCATTTGTGTCATATATTAAACCAAATGGACTTTTACTTGAATGTCTCTTAGAACTAACCCTATCAACTCAAACTGCAAATTTCAATTTTGCATCCCACTTCTATAAAACTATATTTAGTCATTCATTATATACCTTTCTTATTTATATCCATATGAGGTGGGAAACCCATATTCAACAAATAAAAAACTATATTAGAATATCATGGATTATTTTATAAAACACAACTTATAGATGTACACTAATCAAATTTACTATATTTACCTCTATAGTATAAAAAATTGACTTAACCATGAGCCTAGAAAGCTCGTAGCCTCTAAATAGCTTTGTATCTATATCTCCAAGTCAAATTCTTAGATCTTATTGATCAATTTGCACCTTCTAGGTTTAATGCCCTTTATTAAGTAAAGATATCTTAGACTGTTGTATAGGGTGGATATGCCACTATGTTAGCACCAATGACATTTATGGCTTTAATTTCTTTATTGCCTTAACCATTTCATATGAAAGTGTTGTATAAAATGAAAAAGAAAGGAGAAAGCAAAGACACAAATAAAGTGAAATAAATAATATACATTTCTCTCCATCATATTTCATTTTAGTTAGAAGAGGATAATTGTGTACCCAATAAGCTTGAGAATTCTTCAATCACCTCCAAGGATCCTCAAGATTTTTTTTCTTTTTGTTTATATGTTGACGATGGAATAAGGAGAATTCTCAAACCTACAACATAACTTTACAATGGATAGTGTTCTTTTTTTTGTCTTGTAAAGGGTTTGAATTATAGATCTCTTAGATAGGAGACGGATGGTTGAGATTTGATTTTAATATTAATGGTGGAAGATTTATAAGAGGTTACGGTTGATGAGATGATACTTGGCATCAATAAATTGATTCATTTGAGAGAGGAGATGATTGAGGAATGATTAAGGGTTAGGATTTTTTTGGTCAAATCCAATGGTGGAGTGTGATTCTTCTCACAGATATGTGAGAGTATGGATAGGTAAAAAGGATCAAGGATAATTATCCTCTAACACAGTATGAGGACACATTGAAAAGAGAATTTTGGACAAGTGTCCTTGCACACATATGTGAGGACACCTTGTGAAGAGAATTTTGGATAAGTGTCATCTTACACATTGTGGGGAAACTTTGGGAATAGAAAATGTGACATGTGTCTTCTCTAACATGTGTGAGTGATTGCATGTGCAAGGGAGATAGATAAATGTGACTTCTCACATGTGTGAAATTCATATGTGATAAATGGAGGATAGGGAATTTCTTGATCAAATGGATGGTCATGATTTTATTTTATTTTATTAGGATAATTGAGGCTAGGGGTGTGATTAATTAAATTAATCATATTTTTTTATGTGAAATTAATTAACTTAGTTAATTAAATCATTTTGACTAACTAATTAAATTTGAGGTGGAAAAGGGGAATTAAATAAATGGTTTATTTAATTAATATTTGGGATATGGTAAAGTTTGGTTGTGTTAGATGTGGACAACTTTAGGTGTCTAAATTTTTCCACTCTTTGATATAATGCTATGACTACTAGAGGTGTCATTGTATCAAAGAAGAATAAAACATAGTGGCTAGAAAGGGGTGAGACTAGTGGAATGATGCTTCATTTATTGGGACGATGAGAATGACAGAGGAGGGAGGTTGGTATGCTCCCTTGAGAGGATATTAGGTTTGAAGAACATGTGTGTGCTCTCTAAATTATGGATAAGAGGATTAAAGGATAGAAGATAGAAGGAGATGTAGGGATACAAAAAGGATGTTTGGATTAGGAAAATAATAGAGGAATGGTAAGATGGAGTAGGATAGTCATATCATATTAGTGAGAGAAAAAATTATTTGATATTGTACATGTATACCTGAGCGAATTTGCACCCCTTGTGTAAATTCCCCTTTTGCATACCCTCAT
Organism: Sequoia sempervirens; assembly: GCA_007258455.2. Lineage (NCBI taxonomy): Eukaryota > Viridiplantae > Streptophyta > Pinopsida > Cupressales > Cupressaceae > Sequoia > Sequoia sempervirens. Next base: position 23,622 of record VDFB02286553.1, read on the forward strand.
CTTAGAAAATCAAATTCGAAGGTGAAATTCCACATCACCCACCTACCTTCCATCCACTTGGTGTGTGTTTTGTGTTTCGGTGGGGGAATTTTCATCAAGGATGCGAGCATAGTGTGTGGACGTCTGTGCAGTGTGTTGTTGTCCCTGATAGATTCCTGCCCCTAAGTCTGCAAGGACATTACATTCCTCATTGGAGACAGTTTGCAATGCCTCTGTGCAGCCAACCGACCCAAAAATGGTTCATTTTGGCCTTCAAAGGAATTCATTTCACACTCACTTCACCCTCTTAACAATCTCTCCATCTTCTTCACATTCTTGAGCATTTTTATTCCATCTTCTCACAATTCTAGCAATCTACACAACTCCATTGAACATTGCAGTAGCTTGATACTCCATCAACTTCACTTTTGTACATGTGAGGCTACTATAGAAGTTGCTAGCTTGAAGTCTTGTGAGACCTCCCTTCATCATTGTTGCAACTATGGTGACTTTTCCAAGTTCATTTCTTGCATTTTCCCTTCATTGGCCTTGACAGCCTTTGGGTGGAGGTGGTAACGCTTCACTTCTCCTTTTTGTGATTTGATAGAGTAGATTTTTTTAGTGTTTAGTGAGTTTCCTTCTATCTTCTTTATCATACTTTTCTACTTTGTTGCTTTTATGGCTATTTGTGGAGGTGGAAACACCAAAGTAGGGGTTTGACTAAGGCAAACCCCTATACAGCCCCAACAATTTTCCCCTTTTTTTTCTTTTGTTTAGGTGAACATGTGTGTGGAGCTCGCTAGTGAATTAGTGCTTTAGTGAGTTTATATTTGTCACCTTATTTTTCATCTACTTACTTTATCATTTCTGCATTTACTTTTCATACTTTATTATTCTATTTATTTCATTAAAATCAGTTAGCTAGGTTGTCAGTAAGCTTCTAGTAGTTTTCTTATTGTATTTCACATTTTATGGTCGCACGAATGCCAGTGCATCACACTATTGTCCTAGACCTGCGCTACCATCCTTGGATAGAGAGCTTTCTAAGGTGTAGTTTAGACTCTAGAAACTGGCTCATCTAACCCCAAGTAGATTTTTGGGTCTCTAGAGTGACAAAATTACTTCATAGTGCTCTTCATTCTCGATCCTCATCCCAAAATATTTGTTAGAGTGAGGTAAGTTAGGGCAGCCTTCCGCTCTTGACCCTCTGTGACCTGGAGCTTTGATGTGATTGATCTCCCTCTCTTACACTTTTGGTGAACCTGACGTGAACCATTTTGGTTTCATTTAGCAGTGTTGAAGGGTCCATTCCTCATGTCCTAAGAGAATAGTAGGTGTGAGTGTTTTGAGTAATTTCACCTTACAACCCAACTTGCAACCCCTAGTAGGCATAGTTGGAAGGTTCTGTAGGCATTGAGGATTGAAGTGTTAGTTGGGTCACTATTCAATTGTGAACCTTTAGGGGGATTTGTGAGAGTATTGTTTAGTGTGTGTGATGGCCTCCTTCCTGCATCTACCTATCCCCTTTACACAGCCTACAAGTAGTGGTACAGGTATAACCTTCAGCTCGCAGGACCTATCAATGGGTTTTAATAGAGAGTCATCTCCTCTTTACATCCCTGCACAAATTAGAAAAATCACTGTGATGGGTGTTCTTATTGACTCAACATGCTAGGTGAATGTGATTACTAAGGAGACTATGTTAGTCAACTTCCTACATAAATATGGGTACGACGCACCTAAAAGCACCGTCTATACACATAACAGTCTTTCTGTACCTCCCCTTGGTAGAAACACCTTGTCGGTCTTTATTGGACCTAAGTTAGTGAACATGCTTTTCGACATAATCCTTGGCTCCGAACTCTTTAGAGTAAAGTTGGGTATCCCCTGGTTAGTAGCTATGAATGCAGTTCCTTTGGTCATACATAAATTCCTAAAGTTTATTCATGAGGGTTCAGTGCATGTAATCCACGATAGTAGCTATAAATTGTTGGTTGCGCATGGTAGCTATTCTTTAGACCACTTTTGTCCTACACCCATTGGTTTGCTCCTGCCTAGGAAGGACCCCTTGCACTAGACCTATGAGAAGTACAAGAAAGGGTGCTCAACGCCTAAGGTGAGGTACCCTACATCTCCTTATGTTGTCTCACATAGGGCTTGTTTAAAAGCTAATAGTGATGTTGCTATGGTGCATATAAGGGGAGAAGAGAAGCACTCTCAAGGTTCCTCTTCCTCCTCTTCCACTTTCTAGCCTGATGCTTCCTCTCACCCTATTGTGGTGTCATCAAATTTTTCTCCATGTTTGTGGGAGAACCCTATGGTACCCGCTTGGTGAAAGCCCAAGCATCCTACATTTGAACTTCACGTTCTACCCATGGAGCCTAGGATTGTTTGATATGGTAGAAGGAAGGGTCCCCCTAGGGAATCCTCTATGTCTCAGCCTTCACAGCCTCCTACAAATCCTACTCCTAAAGTAGTGAATGGGAAGAGGCCCATCGCCAAGGTGCTAGAGCCGAATCCCCCCATTTTCTCTCAAACTCTTCCTCCTCCTATTTAAGAGTCTTTCCCTCTGTCAAAAATGGTTGTTATGGACACCCCTATCGCTGAGTAGGATCCTTTTGTCCTTTCTCAGCTCCTGACCTCTAGCTCCAAGAGTCACAGAAACTACCTTGCACACGAGTGCAAGCATCAACAAGAGGCTCTAGAAGCTGATTAGGGGTATGTGCAGGATCATCATGGAAAAAATAAGCCCTTAAGTGGCAAAAAATTTAGAAAAATCAAAGTTAGGAAACTTGACGTAAAAATTTGAATAAGTTATCTATATTATTTCAAAAATATGTAAGAATAGAATCTGTAGAAAATCAAATTAGTTTCTAAACTAATAGGTTTATTTTTTAAAAAGATCTATTTGGTGAAAATTTAAAATTTCAATGCAGTAGTACTTAAATTTTAGGGGAAAATAAGAAGTAGGTGTCTGTCTGACCACCCTAACCACAATGAAATGATAATATTTTCTTATAATATTTTAGATATAAGTAGAGGACTCATGTCCTAATGTGATGCATATTTTTTTATAATTTTTTTCCAAGTAAATAATTAATTATGATTTTTTATTTCAAATTTAAAAAAATATAAAAACTCGTATGTCTGACCACCTTAACTTGGTCAAAACTTCAATAAATTCATTTCTTTTTAAACCCTATAGTATGGAAAGCATAGAATGTGATGCATGTTTTGGATTCAAAAAATGTGATACCATTTAAAAGCTATAGATGTTTTTTAATCAGCCTATCAATCAAGACTTTAGTCGTAATTCAAATAGAAAATTAATAATAATTATTTATTAAATTCAAAGTTACAAAGCATAATTTATATTGGTGGAAAGTTGAGAATATCCTTTAAAAACCCTTTTTGTTTCATCAATTTTGGGTAAAAAAAAGTCATCAGCCACATACCCTACACATACCCATCATATCGCCACTTTTTGGCCCATCATGATCTTGCACATACCCTTAGGTTTCTTTGCAAAGGAAGGAAGGGGAGTTGGCCACCCCTATCTTAGGGCCTCCTACTATGTCCTTCTCTCTCCTCCACTCTGCTTCCATTCAATCAAATTTAGTTCTGCTTCCAACTCTCGTTGTGAGCATGAATGCACCTGACCCTAAAAAGGTGCAGGTTTTTATTGCTCCTTTGGTCAAGCTACCTCTTTTGATGTCCCTTTCGGACATCCTGCCATTCCCTAAAACCATGGACATTTCGAATACATTGGTAGTGTATGTCACGGTCTTCTCCTCCTTTGCACCTCTTGCCTTATTGATGGGGAGTTCACACCCTTGGATGAAGTAGAAAGTAGAGGTTGGCCCTTCTAGCAATGGGGGCCATAAGAGGATCCCACCTTCTTCAAAGGGTGGTCCTATGCTAGCATGTGCCATCCTAGTGACAGAGCAAGTTCTAACTTCCCCTAAATTTGTCACTTCTCTCGAGTCACTTGGTGAGCCTAGCAATGAGTCTCAAGCATCGTCCTCCTCGTCCATTGAGGTAACACATGGCACTCCCATGAAGTTCATGTTTAACTCTTTGGATGAGGTCTCCGCCTTGTCATCGATCTTCACAAAGTCGCTAACCATTGCTCCACAAAAACTGAGTGGAGAAGACCTTGACTGGCCTTCTTCCTTGGCCCTTATTGCAGGAGGTTTGGAAGCTCCTCCCCTTAATATTCAACCATTGTAGACTCATTTGCCTTCCCCATATATGATCTATATTGGGAAGCAGACACCTCTTGGTCGATGAGTGTTAGGGGGAGGTGCCTCTTCTTTACCTTTAGATTAGGTGTGTGTTTATTATGTGTTCCCTATGCTTGTGCTATGTGTTCCTAGATCACCCTTGTCACCCTTGTAGGTGGTTGGATACAGGAGTGATTATGTGTCATAAAATTCCTCTATTTATGGCATCATTCTTCCTTTGTTATGTTTTTTTGATTTTGGGAAAATTGGGGACAATGCAAAGTGTTGGGGGAATTTAAGCTTCCCTTCCATGTTGACCGAATTTTTTATTTTTCACTTTGTCTTCTCATGCATTCTTCATATAGTTTGATATAGTAGGGGGTTGATGATAGTTCATCTATATACCATTACTATATTTATATATACTTATGAGTAGCTCTGACCCCGAAATATCAATTTTCCCATGTGTCCTTTGTTTGTGATGTCACTATTCCTTTTTACAGTTTTGTTATATTTCTCTCTTCTTTTCTTGAGTTATGGCATTGTAGTGCCTATGTTGTCCCTTGTGTGTGCAACAACATCACCACAATGACATCTCGCTATGTCTTATGGGCCATAACATCACTTTTTCATTCTTGCTTTTCTCTCCTTAGGACGTCATGTGCCTCTACGTTCAGCTTGCACCACCCTAAGGGGAGGCTTCCATGTCAACTTCAATTTTTAGAAAATGTATTCGTTGCCAACGAATCTTTTCTCAAAAGTCTTTGAAAAAAATTTCAAAAAATCTTATTCTCAACTTGGACCCCTAGTGGAATTTGTTTCCTTTGTCATGGGTTCACAAAGAAAGAACTTGAAAAACTTTCCTCTGAGGAGGGAGCAGCTTGTCCTGTGGGAGAAGCCTTGACCTTCCCCTTGTGAGGGGGCATTTTATTCCTTTCAAATTCCTTGATGAAGTGAATATCTTTCGAAAGGATTCCTTCATGGTGAATTGATTTGCAGAAAAATACTCTTTCACTTTCAAACAATGCGTCCCTTGAGTGGACCCCTCTTCTTTTGAAGGGTTCTTGAGAGACCCCTTTGAAATATTTTCAACTTTTGACTATTTGCATGACTATCTGTTTGTTTTCCTGCATGGCTTCTTTTTTTCTCTAACATGTTTTATCTAGAGATTAACATGTTGCTTTGTAGGTGCACCAATGAAGCCACTTTCCAATCTAACTCTATGGAGTCCCCCTTACACTGGGCTTCCTTCATGAGAGAGTACTTGGGGGAATTCCTTCTTTGTAGGTCTATGGGCCTGTGAAGCGCTTACATGGACTACGAGATTTTTCCTTCATTGGTCTGAGGGCCTTTGGTGTACTTTGAGCAACTTCATAGTTCCACAGAGCTACGAAGTCCTTTTGTTTGAACCTCCTTAGGAGAGAGTACCTATGGATTCCTTTTCTTGCCATGTGCTTTTGAGTTCACCAGATCACAGTCTACTTCCCTGATGATTCAAATATAAATTTCTAAGGTCCCTTCAATCTACTTTAACTGAACGCTCATTGATATTTGTGCTCACTAAACTGGGGGGAAAATGTATAGGAGTGAATTTGCACCCCTTGTGTAAATTCCCCTTTTGCATACCCTCAACTTAGAAAATAAAATTGGAAAGAAAAATTCCACATCACCCACCTACCTTCTATCCACTTGGTGCATGTGTTGTGTGTAGGTGGGGGAATTTTCGTTAGGGATACAAGCACGGCAAGCGAACATCTATGTGGCACATTGTCATCCCTGACAGATTCTTTCCCTTGAGTCTACAGGGATGTTACACTCCTCATTTGAGAGGGTTTGTAATGCCTCTATGCTCGATCAATCGACCCAAAAATGGTTCATTTTGGCCTTCAAAGGCATTCATTTCACACTCACTTCACCCTCTTAGTAGTCTCTCCATCTTCTTCACATTCTTGAGCATTTTTATTCCATCTTCTCATAATTCTAGCAATCTATACAACTCTATTGAGCATTGCAGTAGCTTGATACTCCAACTTTTTTTTTGTACATGTGAGGCTACCATAGAAGTTGTGAGGTTGGAGTCTTGTGAGACCTCCCTTCATCAGCGTTGCAGCTATGGTGACTTTTCCAATTTTGTTGCTTGCATTCTCCCTTCATTGGCCTTAACTACCTTTGGGTGGAGGTGGTGACACTTCAATTCTTTTTTGTGATTTGATAGAGTAGCTTTTATCTTTTGTAGTGTTCAGTGCTTTTGCTTCTATCCTCTTTATCATACTAATCTACTATATTGCTTTTCTGGTTGTCCATGGAGGTGGAAACACCAAAGCGGGGGTTTGAATGAGGTAAACCCCTATACATCTCCAACAATTTTCCCCTTTTTCTTGTGTGTAGGTGAATGTGTGTGTCGAGCTTGTTGGAAAACTGGCACTTTAGTGAGTTGATATTTGTCACCTTAGTTTTCATCTACTTACTTTATCATTTCTACATTTACTTTTCATACTTTAATTATATGTTTATTTCATTAAAATCAGATAGCTAGGCTATTAGTAGGCTTCTAGTAGTTTTCTTATTGTACTTCACATTTTCTATTTGTACGGATGTCAGCGCGCCAAAGAGATGCCAGTGCATTGCTTTTTCATCCCAAACCCACACTACCATCCTTAGATAGAGAGTTGTCTAAAGTGTAGTTTGGACTCTAAAAATTGGCTCATCTAGCCCCAAGCATATTCTCGATTCTATAGAGTGATAGAAGTACTTCATAGTGCTCTTCATTCTCAATCCTCAACCCAAAACATTCATTACAGTGAGGTAAGTTAGGGAATCCTTCCACTCTCGGCTCTCTGTGACCTAGAGCCTTGATGTGGTTGGTCCCCCTCTCTTACAATACATAATGTTATGCACCACTTAGGTATAAAAACTAGGGTGAAAATGGTCCAAGTGCATAGAATACTAACCTAAAAGAGGTCACATCGAATCATGTGCATTATGACACCATGATATAGAAAACCATAATTCCCTTATGTAAATATGATGCAAGGTTCATGATAAATAAAATAAAAAAATAATACACACAAGAAGAAATGAAATCATGCAAAAGTAAGATAAAGATAAACAAAGAAAATGCCTTTAAAATCAAGATAAAAAATTATTGATTAACGATGATGAAAAAGATAGCATTATTAGTGATAAGAATAATTAAAGGATCAAGATAAATATTTCTCATTTATAATATTGTTAATGATATCAAAATATATCTTAATTTTATTCATCCATTCCATCCTATCTAGTTTCTTCTAATCTAAATAATTCTTCATTACAAACTCTTTCATTTCTATCCCATCTTTTATCCCAATAAAAAGTCAAAATAATGCATCCCTTCTTTAAAAGTATTGATGAGGCTAGACTAATTGGTCAAGGAAAATAAAATCCATATGATAATAATGAGATCCATGTGGACTAAGATAAAATCCTTCTATACTTAGACAAAATTTCCTTAAACAATATTGCAAGAAGTCCTCAACTCCTATCCATCTTCCCTCAAATCAAAGAGGCACCTTAAAAACGGATATCTCCAACTTGTAATTATATACCCATTGGTCATTCAATTGAAAAACTAATTCTTGAGGTCGCCTCTTAAATAAAAAAAATATTTCATGGATTAATACCTTCTAAGAATTGGATCCAATATTCCACCATCTTCTCCCCTCACTCAATACTTTCTTAGTCATCCTTCCCCTACCATTAACAAGGGAAACCAATCCCCCATCCAAAAAATTCCTCAACACCCATCCATATCCAACATCTCAATCTCTACCTCCTCTCCTCATCCATCCAACAATCCAAACAATCTTAATCCAATTCTATTCCATCCACTTCCTATACTAATCCTTCATCCCCTAATACCTTTTGAATCCAAACCATCACAACCAAATCCTATTCCATCCACTTCCACTTCCAAGCTTTCATTCCCCAAACCATTACATAATTATAATAATTCATCTCCTAAATTATTTTACTCCACCTCATCCCAATTATTTAATGAATTCATATAAGGACTACTAACAAAGGATCCTAAGCCACCATGCTTAAATAGTTAAATAATCTTTCCCTGTCACTAATCCAAAATCTACAAAATTCATCCTCTCTCTCAAATACCTCAAATCCCTCAAATCCAACATCCATAAATGTCAAAATATTTATCCCATCTATATGAACCACTCCTAGAGTTCATCCATGCACTCATTGATAGTACTAAATGTCATACCTTCCTCATATCCTTTAATAAAATATGTCTATTCCAAGAACTTGTTGTAAATAATGTACCGAAACATGTCCTATTTCAAATAAAGATCATAAAATCCCTATTAATATCACTCATGATCCTCTATCATAGCACAATCCAAGCATTCATGCTAATTATTCTCATGACCACATCCCCTTTCAAGATTCGAAATGTGATAGTGTATTTTGGACATAGGGACCGAAACTGGATTTATAAGATGGGGGAAGGGATTGATGAAAGGAGCCTTCTTAGGATTGGTAGAGGAATTTCTAATTAATTGACTATTATTTTTATAGCCAAGGCTACAAAATTTTGGAACTAATTTTATTGGAATTGGTTCTCTCATTCCCTACTTAAGGCTTGGCTAGGTAACTCATTATCTTGGTAATACATGTTCTAAAAAAAATTTGTTTTTAAACAATGTGTGGATCTATTTTCAGGGGGATAGGGAGTGAAAGGGATGATATTTTCTTCAATGAGACTAGATCAATTTAATATGGATAAACCAAGTTGATAGGCTTGTGGTTTAAGTGTAGTTGAAAAAGAGGTTTTGGATCTTGAGAGGGGATTTGATCATGAGAAAAATTAGTGGAGATTCTTAGTTTGTGAGATGGTAGAGGATCATGAGGGGGATTATTAAGGATGTTATGATCTTTACTTGAAATAGGACATATCATGGTACATACTTTAGAACAAGTTTTTGGCATAAACATATTTTATTAGAAGATATGAGGAACGTCTAGTATTTGGTACTAGCAATGAGTGCATGGATGGACTCTAGGAGTCATACACATACATGGGAGAAATATGTTTAAAATTTATGGGTGTTGGATTTGATGAATTTTATGGAGAGGGTGAATTTTGTATATTTTTTATAAGTGATAGGGAAATATTATACAACTATATTTGTGCATGGTGGTTTAGAATCCTTTGTTAGTAGTCCTTAGAGGAAGTTATTAAATAATTAGTATGAGGTGGATTGAAAATATGTATGATAATGGTCGGATTACAATGGTTTGAGGATGAAGTTTTGGAAGAGGAAGTGGATGAAATACAATTGGGTTGGGATGGTTCAAGGATTGCAAAGATTTTGAGGGATGAAGGATTGGAATAGGAAGTGGATAGAATAGAATTGGGTGTCCAGATATGGTTTGGATTCAAAAGGTTAAGGGTTTGAAGGATTTGAATAACAAGTTGATAAAAAATTATTGGGTTTGGATGGAGGAGGGGAGCTAGAGACTGGTATGTGGGATATGGATCAGTGTTGAGGAGGATTTTGGATGGGATATTGGCTTCCCTAGTCAATGGTAGGGGAAGGATGAGTAAGAAAGTATTGAGTGAGAGGAGATGATGGTGGAAAATTGGATTCAATTCTTATAAGGTATCTAACCATGGCATATTTTATTTTCTTTAAGATGTGGCTCTTTTTTTTAAATCCTCTACTATAATATATTTCTCTTCACTAGAGAACTAGGGGCTTTAAGAATATGGGGAGTACTTGGTCTAAAACTATTTCCAAATGGTCCCTTGGGAGCCATAGGATTATTGTCAACGTGGGAGCCTAGTGGAGTGGGACTGACTCTAGGGGAAATCCCGTCAGTGAGCAATTCTATTTTTCTCCTTAAATTTTAGCCATTTCTTCCTTGTTTAAAATAAAATATTTTAGTACTCACATGCTTTTTTTCATTCTCAAAAGGCAAGGTGAATTCCTCCCCTTATGTAATTTTTCCTTGATTCCCCTATGTGATTAATGCATATGATTCCACCATCATAGTATTCATTTGAATTTTAGGCATAGACTGGGAAGTTCCCTACATGATCTTAGACACTCTCTATATTTTTGGAGAGTTAGCCTCATTGTAATCAAAATTTTCATGAAATCTGTAGCCTTGTGTTATTAAACTTATATCAAAACAATCCAGGTTAGTTGCATTCTCTAAGGGATTCAAGACTCCTTTGTTATTTGTTCTAGTATTACAAGGTTAGCTTGTCCTTTGTGCTCCCTACCTTGGAAACCTTGATTTTTTTTATTATTACCCTAATTTTGTTTGTAATTCTAACTATTACACTAATTCTGGTCAATTCATCCATGAGGAGAATTAACCCTCAAATGAGAGAGCTCATTTGTGACCTGTGATAAGGTTTTCTTCATAGCTTTGAACTTAGATGCCAACTAGGCACCTTTTCTTGAATCTGGAAGTGTTTTTGGCCATTTAAAAAATGCACCCTCTAACTACCCTATCCCATTGGTGATGTTTATTTCTTTCCCATACTTTGGATATGTAATAACAGGGGGAGCATTGGTTTGATGATTCACTGATTGGTAAGGTGACAAATTCACTGATTGGTAAGGTGACAAATTTTTTGATGAATTGATTTCTTCAAGGATGGAGTTCATCAAGGGTGTATGATTTCTCAAGGCACTATTTATTGCAAGGATAAGGTTTTACATGCTAGGTAGAACTAGTGACGAAAATGATCTAGAAGGATTTCTTGCTTGAGAATTCATCTATTGGAAAAAGATGATTGATTTGTTATATATTGTGTCCAAAGTATCTCTACTAGCTTCAAAATCAATCTTCTCAAGAATAATTTGGTTAAGGGATCTAAAGATCTAAAGTACATTTGAATTGTCACTAATTCAGGCATAAGGTATGGATCACCCATCCTTTTGTATGTCTTGTAGAACCTTGTATTGTAGATACTAATGGGTTCATTTTGTTCTTTATTGCAAGACACAAAATCATGATACAAAATAGAGAGGTTTGTGTATATCTTAAATTGATTGGTGAATTTGTTTTTGAGATCTTTCCAAGTGGTAATCCCTCCCCTAGGTAAGTTAAGGTACCAGTTGTAAGAAATATCTCCTAGTGAGTATGGGAATAACCTACAAACCACATCCCGGTGACCAATCTGAGCTTTGTTATAGATTTCCTTTAAGGTTCTCGCATGATCTTCTAATGTATTGAATTGACCATATACATATTTGGGACAAAATTTCTCTAGGTTTTTTGGCAATTCATGTAGAGGTCCTCCCATACTCAATGGGAACTTTCATTGGATGTGAAAAAGGCTATTGTTAATGGCGGTGGTACAATGGTAGTTACATTCTGTGGTAAAATTGGACTTATAGGTAAGGATTGTAGATTCAAGCTTAATGGTGTTGCTACAATGTTTGAAGTTTCACCTTTATTTTTACCCTTATCACTCCTTATCTTCCTATGTTGGAATAATTCTATTAGATATCCTTTATTAAGGGAGGATCTAAGAACTCTATGATATTTTATGGGGAGGATTTTATATTTTCTAGCTTGTTTACTAAAAAGACCCTCCTTCTAGCACCAGTTCTATTGAGGGTGGTGTTAGCACATCCAACTTACAAAGCAATAATGAATTATTGCTCCTCTTGAAAAGTAGAAAACTACTCCAATGTTCTGTGTAAGTCAGGTCTTGAACATTGTTAGATTTTCTAGAAATGATATCAATAACATATAATAAATAATAGATTTAATATTTACTAAATGAATTGCATATTCAAATTTTCCCATAGAATATTTATGTTAATTAACTACTCTTTCTCAATAACTTCAAATGGATTTAAAAGAAAATTAAAAAAATTTAGGGTAACGAGGAAGATTTTAAACCAATGTTAATTTAAACAGAAAATGATAAGATCTATTCTATTAATAAATTTTGAATAGTTAAATAAAATCTCACAAACCACTATTAAAGTAATTAGCAATCCACACAGTTGTTAACAATGATACAATCTTCTAAGGAAATATAACCAATCATAAGATTTTTAGACATTGTCAAATCAAAATGCCATCAAACATGCATAGATTTGAGACAAAATCTTACTCAATTCCATAATAACATATGAGATTCCATTAATTTGTTCAACTTAGATAAAATAAAAAAATCATACTATTACCAATACACCATATTGAGATGCATGCAAAATAGGAATAATCCTTTGATTTATCAAACATATGATCTTCACAAAGTTAGTAGGAAATCCACACTAAGAATGGATAAGTTTATCTTGCCAAAAATACATCAAAATTTGATCCTTTGAAATGATCCAAACTCATAAATATATAGGAAGTTGAGTTCCTAAAACTATGGATCTGAAACAAAATGCAAATCAAAACCAACTTTAGCACCCTAGTTCTAATTGAGTTTAACTGAAAGCTAACTAAAGTCTCTCAATTTTAATTTTGAGACTATCTAAACTTAAACTAAGGAAAATAAACAACTAACTGAAAGTAAACTAAAATCAAATGCTAGCTCTAATATTAAAGCTTTTGCATTGATTTATTACAATATTTATTCAAAAAATAAAGCAAATTTGGGAACTTCATCTTCAGTTAGCTGGAGAAGCTATCAGTGAATGCATATATTGCTTTGTTCATCTTTTCCATTGGTGGGCCCCAATGGTACTAAAGCTTTATTCTTTGATTGAAGGATCAATTCTCCATTTATTCATGTAAATTGACAAAAGTATTCAACTCTTCTTGGAAGGAGAGAAGCTTTGTCTTTTTATCCATCATCTTATCTAGTGTAGTTTGGGTAACTTGACCCTACATTATTTTCCTCGGCTCTTCCACCATTTTACTGGAAGCCTTCACCAAAACTGGTATTTCCCAAAAATATGCAATCCAAGTATTCAATAAACTATTGAATCTTGGTCATAGCTTTCTCAACTAGACCTTTGTTCTTATTTATTTTGGATTTACACTTATTCAAGATCTCAACTCTAAGTTTCACAACCCTTAACCATTCAGGAAGCTTGTCCTAATCTTCTTCTTTGATCGATGTAGCTTTGATTATATTTTTCGTAGTTGTTGCCTATATTATCTACAAAATTGGGATATAATCCTCCTAAATCAATAGTTATTCATCTATACCCACTTCAATTTGTTAGCCCAAACTATTTTCATCACTAATGCAGTGATAAAAATTTATTTTCTTCCTTATCACTCTATGGGATAAGGCCAAAAAAATAGACTTTCATTGCTTCGTGCTGCCAAAATCCATCCTTTAAGATCAAAATGTCTAACCTTTCCCTTTAATGTGGCTTACAATGTGGACTCGAGAGAGGATCTATCTACTATTTCAATCAAATTTGTAATATAGGTCATCAATTGGGCCACTTGAGCTTTAAGTTCCTCTTTGGTATTCTCATCTTTTTGCATTTTGTTTAGGATAGCGGAAATAGATATCTAGGGAGAATGTTGCTCTCGTTCCTTTGTTTGAACACCCAAATTAATTTTCTTGGACTAGTAGTCCTCAAGCCTCATCTTAGATTCAATTTTTTCTACCAGAGGGGTAGCTATTTAAGTTCTATTTATGTGCTCATCCATGGTGACTATAGATATTCTTTGGTCCCTTTTCCTTCTTTATACCAGAGATTGGAAGGATTCTAATAATATTCTTAAGTTCTTTTCTGAGATACATTCCATATATGTCCTTTGTCTCCTTTGAATTATGTGGTTAAACAAAATAGGAACACTAGAAGACACTTCTCTTGGGGGACAAGGGATGATTTATATGTTATAGGAGCCTTTTGAGTCAGCTTGCTCAGTCTCCCTTTGCTAAGTTGTAGCTCTTATTTCCCTCTCTCCTTGGACCTATTCATCTTGAGCTTATTTTACCTAGTCCACTTCTTATTTTGCATGTTCTTCAATTTTTATCTCCTCAATAGGAACTTCTATTTGAACATTTCCTTCCTCCAACACTACCTCTTTTATCACTATTTTTATTGGGCTCTTCCTCCTCTCGAACAATTTGTTCATCTTCTTGAGTAGGAGGAGGGCGATGGTCATGTGGAGGAGAAGGCTGAAGTGGAGGTGAAAGAGGTGAAGATGTATCGAGAGGTGGAGAGGGTGGATGAGATTTAGGAGAAGATGGAGGAGGAGATGGAGAGGGCCTTCTAGAATGAGGAGGTGAAGGAGGAGGTGAAGGAAACAAGGATTCATGTGGAGGGGAGGAAGAATAAGTTTGTTGGTCCTCCCTTTGAGTATCTCTTTGTTGAATTGTTGCTCTGGTCCTTTTCCTTCTAACCAGATTTTCTTCTTCTTTATTTCCCTCCTCACTCAAATTGATATGATTTTTTTCTTTTTCTTTTCTCTTTTTCTTGCAATCTTGGGAGGTGAAGCCTTTTTGGTCTTGGTTGTTGCACCAGAGGATCCTTCATTTGCTTTGTCCTTCTTTGAAGCTTTTGCAATTTTGGACAGCTCCATCACTGGAGAAGGAGATTTAATCCACTTGAAGGAGTGAGCCTTAAAATTAGGTACCCTCATTTCAATGTTATCATCCTCCTCTAGTGAACAATCTTCATGGAATATTGGTTTGTTGTATATATGTTACCCATTATAAATGGGATCTAAGACTTTCCCATTTTCTTTCAAATATTTGGATACTTGGGCCTATGTGCAAGACTTAATCAAATTTACTATCAACCAATAGTAATATTTCATTCTTAATTCAAATTCCTCTTCACAATTTTCCCAATGGTCTTCAATATTAGGCTCATGTATGAAGAAAGAGCCTATCACCTTGCTAATGTTCTTAATAGGATCAAATCTACATTTGGCATCATTTTACATCTCAAGGGAGTATTTTTCCAATTCTACCTCTACACTTTTGGAATTTTCATGTTGGCACACAAATATACTCCCATATTAATTGGGAAACTATACCCAAATTTGTGTTACCTTGTTATCAACTAATGAATTTTAGTTACTTTTTTGCAAACCTCCAACAAGACCATTTTGTCTAATAGGTATCTTGGAAGCTTTAGTGAAGTCTTATGGAAGCCAACCACTCTAATGTATGTGAAGTTTTTGAACTAAATTTACCAGTTCCCCTAGCTTTTGAGCTCTTTCTTTGCTTCAATGGAGATTCTCCTAGAGAAATTTCCCTCCAACCCTTTAATCATTGCATACAAAAAAATTTCATTGACAACATAAAATTTGGTGTACTTTTCAGCTGATGATAATGCTCATAAATTATTACCTCCCCAAGCTAGAAGGAACCTACTTTGTTTAATCCAAGGAAAGTGACTTGAGCATCCAATAAGTATACCAAGTATGATGCCATATAGAACTTGGTGGTTTGTAACACAGTCTTCAACTGTTCATGTATGGTGTCACTAATCAGGGTGGCCCAATCAATCTTCATGCACTTGCTATCATTGATGGTCGAGATAAACTTAACCATCCATGGGTAGGAATCCCTAGCATAAGGGTACCCGAACGCTCTTCTCAACAAGACAATTAGGTCTTTTGTATCCTCTTGGAATTCACTCTTATGTTGCACTTTAGCCATTTTGAGGGCCATCTTCTTAGTATTGAGTGAAATTTGGTTTGTGACGAGGTTGAGGCTAGTTGGCTCATGCTTCTCAAAATATTTCATTGCTTTCTTCATATCTATAGACTCATATTAGGGAGAGGTATGGATCCTAAACACCTTTTCAATCATATCTCAACTCACATATAGCACAACTTATCCTATTGATCCCATTATCCTTTTTTTGTGGTCATAATAATGGGCACATATTAGCACCAACTATGGGGATTGAACAATCACTCGAAAATTAGCTACCTCCACTAATCCATAATTGGCCAATGTTGTGGCTGCACATGTCCTATTTTCTTCATCATAGATTCTCCATTTGAATTCATCTATATCCACATGTCCCAATTTAGTGTCTCCAATTTTGATATAGGGATATAACATCTTGGATGGAGGGTGGTAACCTTTGTATTGGTGCTTTATTTTGCCGGATCCTTTGGTGGCATATCTCCTACATAAAAAACACCATGTGTTAAAATAATCTATAGTAAATTCATTTAAACGAGATAGCATACCCTTTAATCAGGCTCTACAAACCATTAAATAAATTAGAATATGAAGCATCTTGTTAAAAGAGTGTCTAAATAAAAATAGGCTTCTTTGGGGATCAGGCCTCGGACCTAACCTTTACAACCTACCAAATGGCTAAAACATCTTTATTGAAGAAAGTTTGGATTCTAATTTTGGTCCATCAGGAGTCAAGAGTCAGGAATTTGGTCTATTAATTTCTTTTAATGAACTCAAACATCAAGAGGAATTTCCAAGGTCAGTGATACCCGAAAATAGGTTACAACCTTTTGAGTTTTAGGAGTTAGGATTGTTCCTTGTTTCTTATTTGTAATAATTCCATAAATTAGTAGGATGTTCCAATGAGTGACACCTAAAAAATTGTTCAAAACTTTTAGGAGTCAGGGATCAGGTATGTCTTTGAAATTTATCCATGATTCAATATTTGGTAATGGTTACTCCTAATGTCTGACATCCAAAGTTCTTAATTAGTTTTAGGGATTGGAATTTGGATATTTCACTTAGGATTTCACCAAAAAAAGTTTTGAGATAAATTTGTGACAAATAGCATCCAACACACTTAAACTCTTTCTAACAATGCTTCTCTTATGGCATCAAGGGTCAAGGATCGGGCATGTCACTTAACTTCTACCCCAATAAGAATTTAATCAAAAAGGATATGTCTGATTAGCAAGCTTCAATAAAATTTTGAAAACATGAGCTTTCAGTAAGGCTTAAAGGTCAAGTTTTGGGAATTGGGTCCTTATCTTACCCTCTATCAAACCATGATTAAAATATAACTACAACTACTGAAACCTGATACCCAATCATAGGTTAAAATTAAAAATATAATAAAATAATTGGTTGGGCATCGAGCATTTGAGATTTTATATAACACTTACTGCATAGGTGATTTAAAAAATAAACTAACATGTTGACACCCAACACTTGACAATTGAAATTACTTCAAAATATGCTAAGTTACGAAACACTTAGCAAGGGTGGAGCCCGATGCCCAATTGAATGATGTCATAAACATCCTTAATTAGTGCATTGAGACTAAAATTGATTCAGTGATGCAAGAAAGGAAAAAATGAAAATAAAACAAGGAAGAACAAGGAAAAGCCAAAAAAATGAAGGAAAATGAAAAACAAAGGGAAAACAAGGAAAAAAATGTCAAATGGATCCAAAACCAAACACAAACAAATCTCGCCCATGTAAACCAGGAAAAAACCATAAGACCAACAAAAACTCGAGAGAGATCAAGATCCAACCTAGAAAAAAAGTGCAGGGATGAGGGAAAACACATGCAAGCACCACACTACGCACACACAACACAAATGCATTAGCACCGACAACCAAACCACAAACCAACACAAAGTATGAAAAATGGCATAAACAAGAACGTATGAGGGTTTTTTGCACAAGTTCATGAAGAGTTGCAAAGCTCAAAATACTTAAATGCATAAGGTAAGTGATAAAATGATCACTTAGAAACCTATAAACCCCTTTGGTGACCCCAACCACCTTCTATTAATTTCACATTAAATGCATTGTCAATGAACTGAATGCACCTAATAGATGTGATCGGTGCGACAATCGAGGTGACAAGATGTCGCCACCATTAGGCTTTTGGATTTGAGTGTTCACTTCAACAATTATCCTAACATGCAAAAGTTTGAATTGGTGGAAACCAACTCAAAGCAACAATCAGACACCAGGGATTGGGCCCAACCCATATGGTATGACAATATGGAGAATCCCAAAATCCCAAAACTTGAGAAGACACCCAGAAGAAATGGAAAATGAAAAGGAAGAAGTAAAGGAAGGAGAAAAGGAAAGAAAGAAAAGAAAGAAGCAAAAAACCACAAGGAAAGAATGAGACAACGTAGCACACAAAAAGGAAGGGGGTCCCCATTTTATGAGAAACAAAATTGGGCCATGAGTGCAAGGCGCAACAAGTCTATTATGATCGATTATTTTCACTTTTTTCTTCTCAATCACCATTGCCAAAAAATCATATCAAGAATTCTCAAACTTAGTTTTTAGGCCAAAAAATTTAAAATTTAATCTACTATATCAGTGATCTTCATCCTTATAGGGCCTATGCAACCATTCAACCATTTTTTTGTCAATATATGGAGATGTTTTGTTTATATTATGGAAATTTCTTAGGGGATGAAATGAAAAAAAAGTCACAAGACAAGTTAAACCCACAAGATATTGAAATTGGTAAAAATAAGAGGGATAAATTTAAAAATGGAACTATAAACATAAATCAACCCTCATGGTTTTTCATTAAAAAAAAAATCAAGATGATGTTAAAAATGATGAGAAATATGATAATTTAAATATTTTAAATGTTCACATTATTCCCTTGGATGTTGATGGAAGCTTTGATATTCCCATCTATAGTCTAGAAGAACCTAATATACTGAAGAAAATGAATAAGGGATTGTTGTATATAAGATTTTTGGATGTTTTAACACACTTAGCTTGATTAGGAAAATACAACATACTTGGATGTTTTTTATTAGGGGTAAAACAGGTTTTGGTGGGCCTTGAAACCCAGTACAAATGGTTTTGAAGGGATTTAAAACCCTATCCAAGGAAAGAAAGCTACTAACAAAAAAAATCAGCAAACCATTGGTAGCCAAATAGCAGTAGTCATCAAAGATCAACAAGACAAATCGGAATGCTAATCACTCACATGAAAAGAAGGGACCTCAAACCCAAACAACCAAGTTTAGATGGCAGTTACCACCTAAAATAGTCAAGAAACAATGTAGCCAAGCTACAACAAACCATCTGCTCAATAATAGCAACACTGATCCCACCAGATTCAAACTTCCCACCTCAATAGGGAAGCTAGAGAGAACAACAAAATAATGATAACCATCCAACTCCTTGCAGCTCCATCCCACCTAAAAAGCCAACACAATCTCCTCCTCAATAGGATAGGGCTCCCCTCTAATGGAGGGGAAGAAAAAGAAAGCCTTACCATCAAATCCAACCCTTTCCTACACACACAAGTTCCACCTCAATAGAAACAAGTAGTAAAGAAAATAACTTCTCGCCAAGTCTACAACAACCAACTCCACCTCAAAAGAAGAGGGCTCCACCTTTGAAGGAATAGTCTTCACCTCCATAGAAGACATCATCTATAGAACCAGTAGAAAGAAAGAATTTTGATAGAAAGGATAGTCACATCCTCCTTTGTCCAAGTAAGATTTTGGAGTTTGAAAGGAGAAAAAACCATCAATATTAAACACAACCATGCATGATCCTTCAGAATAAACCTTTGTGATATGTAGGAAAATAGTATCTATCCCAAAAATGAGATAGATCACTTGTTTTTCCAAGGCACTATCACTTCAATTATGCAAAATATGATGCAAATAACAATCAAAAAATGACCCTAACTATTATAGCAACTATGAGGAATGATTTAAGAGCATAAAAAGTTGTATACCTATCTAGAAAGTTGTTTTTGAGCTATGGAGGACTCATTAGCCTTCAAGAGAGAATGGGTCCTTTTAGGGTTTCAAAAAACTAATTTTAGGATCCTATACTTTGATTTCTACACTCTTGAAATCCATGTTATCAAGTTTTGGAAGACAATATTTGGTTCTATAGAGCTATTCCCATGATGTTGCACCTTGAATGATGACTTTGCAACTTTAACAATTTTGACAACTTTGATAATCTTGCTCTTCAACTTGTGAATCTACAATAACACACTCAAGGGAAGAAAACTTGTTGATTTTTTAGTGAATGGGGGTTTTCCTCAGTCAAACCCCTTGTAGGTAATTAAACCAAATGATGAAATAAGATAATGAATCATGAACATGAGATAATGCAATTAGAACCTTGACATGGTGATATGATCCTTGAATTACTGCAATGAACAATTAAATTCTACCTTAAAATGTGTTGAAAATGCTCTAATGATTGATTAGTTGAATGATTGAATGCTTAGGGTTGCTTAGATTGAATTTCTAGGTTGTGTTAGAATTGCTTAGGAGAAACAATGTGAATTAACCCCTTATTTATACTAAATTAGGAGATTAACCCCGAAATTCAAAGAACTAAGGTCGACACTAGATATGGAAAGAAAGATAATTAAATTCCCACCAAAATGAAATTCAAAAATTAGGATCTCATAAAGGGAGGACCTATTCACCACCAAAGGCGAATGGGTCTTGGCTAAGTTTCCAGGACCGAGCTTTGGGGAGCTAAAAGAGGACCAAAAACCCATTCCAAATCAACTAAAAAAAGAGGGTCCTATTAAGAGAGGACCCATTAACCATCAAGGGTGAATGGTTCTTGGCTCAACTTACTAGGACCAAATTTTTCCCAATGAAATAATTTGATATTTAATTTATACTTGTCAGGAAAGATCCTTGGGAGGTGTCAAAATTAAGGCCTAAAAATGGGGTTGATAACTCCACTTAACCTTAATGAATTAAGACCACCTAAATAAATATGAAACTATTTTAAAACACTTTACAACACTTAACAAGGTACAAATTATTCATATTTTATTTAGAAAGGGGCCCATAAGGCTTAATTAAGCAAAAAAGTCCTAGAAAAGTGTGAAAGTGTGTTACAACACTTCACAACACCCTTGCAAAGGACAAATTAAAGCATGATTTAGCTAAATAAAGGTATTAAAATAGTGTTAATGCTTACATGACATTACAACACTAGTCCAAGACACCATTTGTTCAATTTTAATGTCAACTATCCAAGCAAGCAAGGAAAAAGGCTACTTTTTCTATTACTAAACTTTGTAACACCTCAACAACAACAACATCAATCTTCTTGAGAAGCAGAAACAATTGGGTTTTCAAAAATAACCTTGAAATCCTCCCAACCAACAACACACTAACAAAAAAGAGGGTGAAAAACTCCCCCATAGAGACATTCAAAAAAAGGCCTAGAAGACAAACCTCCTCCAAACAACAAAGGGTCCAAAAGAGATTAGAATCCACCATCCTCAAAGGCTTCAAAGACCACAAGGGAACCAACCTCACCCCCTTAAAAAGGATGAATAATTGGGATAGAAGATGAAACAAAATGTTCAACCCAACCAGCAGGCAACAACCTCTAACATGGGCAGAGTCCTCTCCCAACCAACCAAGACCCAAGATCTTCGACAACAAAC
>VDFB02286554.1:0-11927 GCA_007258455.2 Sequoia sempervirens
AAGAACATCCTATTCAGATGTCAAAACTTCCATGCAGACAGCTATCTAACAAGTGTTTCTCACTCAGTCATAATGCCACCTTTAAAATGCCTGGGGAAACAAACATTAACAAAAGCAATGCTAGAGGAGATCACACAACCCTCCACATATAATACACTTGAGAAATGCACCGCGAGAAACAAAATTTTAAGGGCATACTCCTGAAGAATCCAAGCAAGTGAGAACAACAAAGAATTAGTGTCACTAACCAATCCATTTGCAGCCCTAGTTGACATGGATGCAAATGAGCCACAATAATCAGAGGAAAAACTAGAAGAGGATTTAGCTCCTAAGAATACACCTAGCATCAAACCCAATAAGGCTTAACAACCACAAAGAATGCAATTTCTATCTCAGCCTTCTCCAATGACGAAGAGGAATAAAGGACAAAGAGGGAAATAAGTATTTTTTGATGGGGATTTCCTTCCTATACCTAGTACATTCTAGGAGCCCAAAGGCACTTCCATCATTCAGAAAAAGCACAAAATGGCAAAAGACAACATAGACATATAAGTAGATACCAGCACTGGCCAGACAATGAAAAAAAATATAGATATGGTTTTCAAAAAGTATAGCTCAATTAGAAATAAGTGACCTTCCTCAACGCCACCTACTTTATGAATATTGTTTCATAGCATATTAGAGGGCTAGGTTCAGATGGCAAGGGCTGATTCCTCAAGATCTTTGCCGCTTTGAGCAAGTAGATTTAATTCTTCAGCAAGAAATGAACAAGAATAACAACCAAGTAACCAACCTATCAAATCTAAAGGTGTATTGGACAATGTTGGCATTTCAATTCGCACGTCTGGAATGTGGATTGTAAACGGACAGCTATGCACAGATAAACTGCTCTTCAAATTAGGAGGGGAAGCTCCCTCTTCGCTGATGATACTTAAAAAGAAAGAACACTAAACTATTGCCAATCTTTTTTGTTCTTAGCTAAGAGCACAAGGTTATAAAACTCTTTGTGTCGTAGCCAAGGTTTTCTCTTTTCCAAAACTTCAACTACACCTAGGCCTACATTAAAGACGCTTCTGACAACTCAAGTAAACTCATAGCTTGAGAATCAAAAGTAAACAATGAATGATTTGATTAACACATAAACTTAAATAAACTCACTTCCAGAACACAGCTGAAGACTCCTTGTACTTTAAGATGCAAGTTGAAACAAAGATTATATAAGCAAAACACATAAGACAAAATACTGAAAGAGATTGAGACAGTAGATTAGAGCAGAGTAGGCATGAGATTTCGTTCCTCAATTACACCTCCGGGACAGCAGATTGTAGCAATGACAGGCTTACAATGTGCGATCAAACCAGATTACACTTGACACAAGATTAAACATTAACTGAACAATAATTTGCAGCAAAGGTACGCTTGCAAACTTGCTCTTACACAAAGTGAACAGACACTGAATAACAAACCACCTGTTAAAAACAAAAAGCAGGGAAAGTTCTGACTATTACAATTTGATTTTTCTATTTCACAAAGAATAGATAAGTATGAGACAAGAATAGCAAGTCCAACTCGGAAAAAGCATTGAGTTAACTACAACTTTTATTTCTATTCTTGGAAATGTTTGCTGCCCAAAAATATGACTCACTCATTGATAATTTGGGAAACTACATCCGCCAAAAAGCTAGTAACTGCCTCTTTGTCAAGAGCACTGATACTATCCATAGCAATATTCCACTTTTCCAAGATCTCCTCTCCTTCTGTAGTCAAACTTAGATATTTTTTCACTTCTTTAGGTGCTTTATTGAATTTTGTTGACATCACAACAACATGATTCATCTTGCCGGCAATAGGATCATTGCTAAAACTGCCATGGACTAGATTCTGGAACTCTGTTTGCACTTCATTGAGATCAATGAAAGTGTCGTCATCATGATGATATTGACAAGGGATCTACAAAACAAATGTGCTTATGAACTTGAGGACATCAACAACCTTTTGTCTATATTCAGCTAGTTTTTCAAATATTCTCTCGTAGGTTTTTACTTTGAAGAGGTGTTGTTCTCTCCAAGCAAAAATCTTCTTTTGTTCTACTGTATTAACTGAATCATAAGCTGTCCTCAAATCTGAAATGATGATCTCATGCATTGGTTTCACTTCTGCCATACATTGCTCAAACCCCAGAATCCCTTGGCGTAGATCATGGGCGTTATACCTCAATTGGTATATCTTTGCAAGTATAAATCTGCCCCTAGTGATGAATTCTTCTATCCAATCTCGCATATGCTTCCCATATATGACCAACTGACGTAGCTAATGCTAATCTGCCGGTGACTCCAGAATCTGAGGAAGCAACAAAGTGGCCTATGAAGTGCCATGTAGGAGATTGGAAATGTATTGCTGCAGTTGTCGAATCTTAGCCTTGAGGGCTGCCTTATCTTCTCCATCCTTGAGCACTCGTTCTTTTAGATTATCTGCCGCTACCTTGAAGAGATTCACATTAGTATGTCGGGTGCTTTTACTGAGATTGGCCTTGACAACCTTGAAGCCATCAATCTCAACCTCATCAATGTTCTTGTCCTCCGGAGGTGTACCGGTCTCAAGGATAATCTCACCATTAGAATTCCTTTTCATGTGAACTTGCTTCTTAGGTTTTTTTTACTGGCGTGTCTTGGTAGACGCTATCAAGTTTTGCAAAGTTCAATTGATACAAAGGCTTCCTCCTCTTCCTTCCCAGGATGTTCTCAAGCCAAGACGAGGTGTCTTTACTAACTTCTCTGGGAGGCTCAGTTCCAGTTTCATCGATTTCTTTAACTTTCGAATCTATATGAATGGGAGAAGGCTCCGGTGATGAATGCACTGCTTTAGCTTGTGATGCTGATTCTACTGGAACTTCTGATGTATCTGTTGACTATTCTTGCTAAATCCAAACCGGAGACTTGACCTTTTCCTTTGAACTCCTCGACATTTTGCTAATCTTCATACCTTTCGGAGCACTGCTCATAGCCTTCACTCTTGGTTTTGGTTTAGAAGAAGAAGGTAGAGATGACTGGATTACTGGCGGGTCTGCAACTGGAGTAGCTACCTTTTGCGTTCTTTTACTGGTCAAGAATATCCTACTGTTCTTGACAATTTGGCTTTTTTTTCCTCGATTGAGGTGCTCTCTTTGGTGGACCAATTAATTTGTGGAAGTGGTTGCTGATTGACCTGATCTCTGGCATACATGGTGTAAGAGAGGGGGACCTCCATGTGCAAGGCCCCAAGTCACGGAGGGCCAAGACACAGAAAGCTGCCCTAACTTACCTTAGCTAAATGCGATGTTTAGGGTATGAGGATGAGAATGATGAGGACTATAAAGTCCAATCATTCTGCAATCCCAAGTTTCGGGGAGGGCTAGTCAAGCTGGTTTTCAGGTTCAACTCTGCGCCTGAGGGAGCTCTCTCCCTGAGGACGAAAGTGTGGTCCTTGGATGATAGCGCGGCGCATTGGCGTCTCTAAATTGCGCTGGCGTTCATACGCCCAGACAACAATAGAGACAAGGTCAAACCTGTTAAAACGACTAATGGCCCAGCTAATTAACTAAAAAGCCAAAATGATATGATTAAGTAAAGTACTCTCCAATATTATAAGGTAGAAATGCAAGAGTGAGGAAGGCAAGGACGATCTTACCAAGGAATTTGGTCGCCAACTAGCTCCTCGAAGGCATGCCCACCTACATACGAAAAGAGGGAAAATGTTGGGTGGCTGTACAGGGGCCTGCCTCAGTGAGACTCCCGTTTAGGTGTTTCCACCTCCACGGACAACCAAGGAAATGAGATAAAGGAAATAATGTAGTAAAGAGAAAAGAAGCACTACAAAACATTGTTATGCTACTCAACCAAGTGATAGAGGAGAGGAGAGGGAAGCTTACCACCTCCACCAAGAGCACTCAAGGCTCCTTGGGGGAGAATATGAGAGTACTCGAGCCTCTATTGCAATGGTGTGGTCCCAAACTTGCTCTACCGAAGTGGAGTGTTGCTTTGGCTGCAATGGAATGCTTGAAGTCTTGAAAGTGAATGTGAGAGTGTGAGAATGGAAGCTTGGAGTTGTGAAGAGTCTGAATGCAAGTTGGAAGAATGAATTTTAAGAAGGTATGGAGAAAAACGGCCATGTGGTCCGATTAGAGCGTTACAACCTCAATGAGGAAAAGAGTAACACCTACGCAAGTTAAGCCCGCGAAGGAGAATCTTCAGTCGTAGTAGCGCGTGTAGAGGCGTCATACGAGGCAGACATCCTGACAGCGCCTCCTTGACACTCAAAACAAGTGCCAAGTGTGATGCAAGCAGCAGGCTTAGGTAGAATTAAGCCTCCAAACTTGGTTTTCAAAGGTGGATAAAGGAAAAAAGGACATTTGCACATGGGGTGCAAATTCACCCTTATACACATGGGAAGCAGGACTTAACCCATCATCATCTGACAAACCTTCCACATCCTCTGATAGAATATCATCCATCTGTTGAAGGGTAAATTTGCTGTAATTGCACTTGTGTACTTCAAACTCATCCACACAATTAGCCCAAAAATCTTCAATTGTAGGTACATGTGCATGATTCTAACCAACACGTGATGCAAAGACACCATGAGGATCATACAAATGCCTCTCATTGAAAAACTTGAGCCCAAACTTCGACATTTCATCACTCATCAATTTGGCATCTGCTGATGATCTACATCTATAAATGCCCATTCTAGCCGGGAAACTGAATGCAGTCTTGTGCCTGTTACGCAAAAATGTGTGAACTTCGTATACTTGTCTTAAGAATTCCATGAACAGTACCTCATCCATTGGATATCTTGGTAGCATGACTGGATCACCTGAAAAGCCATATACTGATCCTGAGAAGCCATATACCCTGATATAGGAGAATGTGGGATATTGGATAAACCAATCAGCCGACTCGGCCATTGCCAATCTAGCATCTATTGAAATTCGTACATGCAACTCATTATCTAAATCTCGCACCATATGCATCAAGAATAAATCATTCATCCGCCTGTAATGTCACGCAGACTTTGAAAATTCCAATTGCGGGTAATGATCATACACATGTTGAATGCCCAAAGTTCCACTGACATTCAAACCTCTAAACTTGCCTTGAAAAACCATTAGATATACGAGGTAAGATATCGTGTGAAACTCATGGACCTAGTAGAACTCTGTATCGACAAGGAGACTGGCTCAGAATGAACCGGACCAATTTTTTTAATTTTTACAATGAACAATCTAGTACAACAAGAACCTGTTAAAGGTCAGCTCAAATCATAACCAGCAATTAAAGGAAAAGACTCAACACCACGGATGTGCTTTCCGACCCAAGTAGGGCAAGTAGCGACCATCTGGCGGAGTAACAAAAGTAAATACAATGCTGAAAGACTCAACACCACGGATGTGCTTTCCGACCCAAGTAGGGCAAGTAGCAAGCATCTGGCGGAGTAACAAAAAGTAAATACAATGTTGAAAGAAAGCTCTACCACTTATTCAGCGGGAGCGAATACAATGTAAGAAGTGCAAAGCTTTAATTCCCTTCTTGGCGGAATACCATCCAAGAACTTTAAGTGTGTAGTTCATTCACCCATCTCTGGCGGTAAACAGTTCAAAGATTATTAGGTTTGTTGCTGCTAAAACTAAGTAATTGCAGAATATAAAAATGACTGAAATAGTACTACTATTAACAGCCTTACAATGCACAATCTGCAGATTACAAAGTGTTACAGACTATTAAACCAAAGCAACAACTGATAGAATGCTGTTCCGACTTATTTGACTTCACAATATTGAGAAAACAACACATGAACCGAACTTCTGGAAGTCTGATATAAAATCAGCAAATCTGGAAACATCAACTAGCAACACAGTAATCCACTAAAAAGCTCATAACTCACTCAAAACCCAACCAAATCACTTGAAACTAGATGCAAACGAGAGCTAGAATGCTGACAATGAAAACCTGACTGAAAAACTACTGACAAACTGTGATATTATTTTTTGGCACACTTCCCAAGACAGCCCAGAATGGTACGGCCAAGGAGAAGGGCGATTTTGAGAAGATAAAATCATACACTCAATAATAAAATCTGGAACTCACCAAAGAGGGACGCCCTAGGATGAGGAAGCCATATGTAAAGTACCCAGAACCAACAAAAATTCATGCAAAGACTTATGAGCAGATTTCTACTTCAGCCAAACCCTAACCAGCAAATGCAAAACTGACCAAATCTTTGAAATCTTCAACCTTGATGCTCTGTCTGCTTGTCTGGATGAGAAGCAGTCTCTGAAGCCTTAGCTAGGTGCTATCTTTCAAGCACGAAACCAAGAGAAATGGCTAAGAGGTATGCATCCCTTGAAGTAACTCTGAAAGTATTTCAGCAGCATAACATTATGATAGAAAAATAAGATGATAAATGAAGTCCCAAGGCTCCCTTTTATAACTTTGAGAAGGCCCTCCAGAAGCTTCTAGAAAACAAACCCTAATTTCAAATTTGAATTGACTCCTTTTCCCTCCAGTTTGGACGCCCCCTTTCATAATGTTCAATCTTGACTTTATTAAAAATCCCCTTTTCATAAAATGGCATCCCTTTCTCCAAGAAGTATTTTTGACTTTAGAAATATCAAAATAATTCCCCATGAGATGACCACCCTCAAAGTCCCCCTTTTTAAAACAACTTAAAGTCATATTACTAGGACAAGGGGTTATTTTATAAAATAAAACATTATTAACTTTAAATGACTTATTTCTCCAAAATGAACCCCTTAAGCCAAAAATCAGAATTACCCAATGAACTGCCAGAAAAGGAAAGCTTGCTAAGTTGACGCTGATTTGACCACTGCTAAAAATAGTAAATTCGGAAAGTTGCTCGGATCAAAGTGCATGCGACACCATTGCGAAGCTTTCTGAAAACCCAGAAAGAATCCGCAATTCAAAATCCCCGAGCCCAAGCTGTAGCCATCATAACTTACTAAAAATAGTAAGTCCAAAAAAGTTGCCCGACGCAGTTGCAAGTCATACCTCTGCGAAGCTCTCTGAAAACCCAGAAGGAATCCAGAATCCAAACAACCAAACTCCAACAAGCAAAACCCTGAATCTTCAAGAGAACCCATCAAATAGCCGGAAACCCTAATTCTGCCACTGACCAGCCGACAGCACACTGGGAATAGGCTACCAATCACTGAAAAGTTAAGTGCTAAAAACGGGTACATTACAATCCGCCCTTCCCAAAATTGCTTGTCCTCAAGCAATACCATCATAACTCCCGAAAAGTTAAGACTGATCCATACCAAAACAAGTATGATCCCAGGTTCCCAAACCCATCTCAGGGAGGACCCACCATGCCACTGGTGCACCACTCTGATCACATCAATGAAAACATCATGCCAATGCTGCACTAACCTCCCTTGTAACTCCAAAATATTACCATCTATGATTCTCAAACTGAAAAATCTTAAAGAATTGAGATCAATATCATGCAACGTCTCATGTCCAAGATGCCTAGAGTCAACAATATCAACCATACCACTGTCTATCACCATCCTAGGCAAGAAGAAAGATAGGCTACTCAACTCAAAATCAAACTCCTCAGCATACCTCCATATGGTAACAAACGGAGCCATGACTGCAAATGTGACATCTTCGAATCTTCTTGCAAAGAGGAAAGCAATCCTTTGCAAGAGCTCAACAAACTCATACTCACGTCTCCTCATGGAGCTACTATGCACCAACTGAATTATATTGATACCACCATGAAGACTATAGAAAACTCTCATAGTTCCACCCTCATGAGTCTCAGAATGATGAATCAAAACAAGTGGTAGTTCGCTGTTCCGAACCAACAATGAGAGAAAACTGTCAAAGTTAACATCACAAACCTCCATAAGATGAACTCCAAGAATAGGATAGGTGTGAAGGAACAAATAATCTCTGTTGTTCAAGGCTGAAGTCAGCGAAATGCAATCTGATTTTAGTACTTCACACAAGGAAAAACAGCAACACCAATGAAATTTCCAAGAGTGAGTGTATGAGATGAATATTGAGTTGCAAGATAAAGCCTCAAAAATGGCAGGAAAACCCACTAGAACAATCTCCAACTGAAAACTACCACCACGTTGGCAAGTAGTGAAGGACAATCTCTTCCAAACGAGAGTAACTCCACAAGTAAAGAGGCTGGTCTGCCTCCAACCAGCAAGCTCATGTCCCAAAATCTGCCCTTGTCTTGTCCAAGGATCAACGCCAAGAGCAACCAACTGTTCATCTTTCCAACCCATACTCAATATTTCTCTCCAATCCATTTGTTGATGAACAAATGGGGCCATCAAGTGGTTGGTGAAGAGAAGGACAACACCCAAAGGTCTGAAAATTTGATCACTAACCCACCAAAAATTCCTCTTTCCACAAGCCATAAACTCCATCAACCCAAGTTGAGCATCCCAAGCATGGATACCCAACCGAAAGTGATTTTCAACACACTGAAAATAGAATTCAACACAACCCCAAGTGCTGGTCAAAACCAAGTGCATACTCCTAAAATAGGCATTCCCTCTGATGAACCTCTGAAACCAATCCATGAAAGCTTCAACAACATTGGAACACGAAACATAAGATGACTTCAAATCCAACTCCCAAAAAAGACTAGCATCACTCAACCCAAGGAATGGATTGAGAAGAGTGCAAACACCATGTTCTGGTTCTTCTTCCATCACAAAAAGAGGATTATCATAAGTTTCCTCAACACCCACTTCAAAAAGAGGATTGTTAAAAACTTGAAAGGCATTCCTTTCATCTTGCTGCTCCAAATCAGCACATGCAACTTCTGATTTTCTTGAGACACTTTCAAGATCAAACTCCTCTTGAAGACTATCAAGCTCTCCAATCACTTGCTTGATTTCTTCATCTCTTTGTGCACCCTCTTGCTCCTTGAAAAGTTTGAAGTTAGCAAACTGGTCTTCAACCTCCGTTAGAGCCAACTGAGTTTCTTTCAACATGTTCTTTGTTGATTCGAGCTCCAGAGTGAGCTCATCAATCATACTCTCCTTTGCTTGGAAAACACCAATGGTCTTCTTTGCAACTTCAATGGTGTGATCACGATCTTCAATCAAGTGTAAGTACTCCGATTTCAATGTCTCCAAGGAGTCTTTGACATGTTGCAAATTAGGGAGAGTAACTTCATCCTTAATCCCTTTCAGTCTCTCATAAAATTGAACCTTCCAATAGAGATCTTCAACCAAGCTATGTGTGTGATCAAACATGGATAGAGCTTGCACTTCCTTGTCAATGGACACCTTGAATTGTCTTTCCCACTCATAAGAATGTGAAGATGGTGAACTGCTGATAGGCTGCAACTGAAAATCAGAACCTTGCCCCTTGTCTTTGCTGCCCTCAATGCTGCTCCAACATCCTTGTACTTTACCACCAACATGCGGATGATGCTCAATGCCATGGAGATTATCATTTTCCATGATTTCTCCGACTCTCTTTTTGCAATCAGCGTCTTGAATGGAAAAATCAGACTTGTGTTTGTAAACCTCTTTAACTCTTTCCTCTTCAAGAGCCATATGGTCTTCTAGCTCTTCTCCTTCATCACCGTCTCCTTGGTCAAACATTATGGCAGCATCCAACTTGATCAATGGATCATAATTGTCCGCTGTTCGGAAAGTTTCTATAGCAACATACTCTTCTTTAGTGGTTGCAACCACTTCAAAGAGATCATTATGGAGCTTCGTTAAACAATCTTCTTCTTCAAAGACACCTCCTCCAAAAACCACCTCACCACTTCCAATGCAATCTGATTTTTGATCTTCATCTGGATCAAAGGGAAATTCATCCCACAAAGGTTCTTTATCATACCTTGGTGCCAACCAACCCGGATCCCAAATGGTAAAAGGCTGATTGTTTTGATCAAAAGAAAAGTACTCTTCATGCTTCTCTTGGAGTGTTGAGTCTTTGAATCGGTCACCATGTAACTCACTTGAACTGATTTCTTCATAAGTCCCTCTCTCCAAGGGCTTAGTTTGATGACCAAACCCAAGTTCACCCATGTCACAAACGTCATAGTGAAGTTGAGAATCTTCAATGTTAGATGTTTTGAAAACTTCATCATCCCTATCTTCTTCGGGACCTTCATGGGAAAGTATGTCGCCAATTTCTTCATGTGGAACTTCTTGGGAAGTTGGGTCAGCAACAAGAAGAAAATCCTTCTTCATCAAATCTTCAAAATGAGTATGCATGAACTCATGGGATTTGCCTCCAATATCACTAATATGTCCTTCATCTTCCTTTTCTTCAATGAACTCATCCCAAACAATAGTCCTACCAACATCTTCCGTGAAGTCATTTCTCTCAAGACCTTCATTGGATGAATCCTCATTGGGACTCAAGACTGTTGTTATGTTCTTTTCACCAAGCTGATCTTCATTACTTCCTATTACATGCAAGTCAAGGGAAGTATTATGGGGCTCTACCCTTAACTCTTCACTTGCCAAGGTATCTTCATCAAGCTCACGTTCATTTTGATGTGATATGTGCACCTTGCTTGTGCCATCTTCAATGCTAGATGACTGATTTTTCTCTTCAACTTGCATATTTGTGGGCTGCAATTCACAAATAGGCACTTCATCTTCTTCCTTCTTTGATTCTTCAACCAAAGCTTGTTCTGCTTCCCTTTTTATCATTTTCCTAATGTGGTCCACCATCTCCGACTTTTCAGGCTTCAGTAACGCCACACAATTCAAATGCGAATCAAATGAAACATTGTACCTATAATCATCTGGCATGTTTTGATATTGCTCACGGAGTTTGGCAGCCTCATGTTCACATTGTCTTTTATACTGTTTGGCATATTCAATGAAATCCCTTACGGCATCACTAACCTTTCCTTCCTCAGATACCATAGTTGAATCTGACTTCTCACGATCTCTGGACCTTAGAAAACGCAACATCTTTGAAACTTCTGAAAGCTGATACTGAACTCAGCTCTGACCTTTGGTGTAGAATATGTTTTCTCTGTCACTCATCTGTCAAGTGAACTCTGTTGGGCACAGGATGGCAGGATCTTGGCTCTGATACCACTGTAATGAACCGGACCAATTTTTTTGAATTTTACAATGAACAATCCAATACAACAAGAACCCGTTAAAGGTCAGCTCAAATCATAACCAGCAATTAAAGGAAAAGACTCAACACCACGGATGTGCTTTCCGACCCAAGTAGGGCAAGTAGCGACCATCTGGCGGAGTAACAAAGTAAATACAATGCTGAAGACTCAACACCACGGATGTGCTTTCCGACCCAAGTAGGGCAAGTAGCGACCATCTGGCGGAGTAACAAAAAGTCAATACAATGCTGAAAGAAAGCTCTACCACTTATTCAGCAGGAGCGAATACAATGTAAGAAGTGCAAAGCTTTAATTCCCTTCTTGGCAGAATACCATCGAAGAACTTTAAGTGTATAGTTCATTCACCCATCTCTGGCGGTAAACCGTCCAAAGATTATTAGGTTTGCTGCTGCTAAAACTAAGTAATTGCAGAATATAAAAATGACTGAAATAGTACTACTATTAACAGCCTTACAATGCACAATCTGCAGATTACAAAGTGTTACAAACTGTTAAACCAAAGCAACAACTGATAGAATGTTGTTCCGACTTATTTGACTTCACAATATTGAGAAAACAACACATGAACCGAACTTCTGGAAGTCTGATATAAAATCAGCAAATCTGGAAACATCAACCAGCAACACAGTAATCCACTAAAAAGCTCATAACTCACTCAAAACCCAACCAAATCACTTGAAACTAGATGCAAACGAGAGCTAGAATGCTGACAATGAAAACCTGACTGAGAAACTACTAACAAACTGTGATATTATTTTTTGGCACACTTCCCAAGACATCCCAAA
>VDFB02286555.1:0-19422 GCA_007258455.2 Sequoia sempervirens
AACACTAGACCTGATATTTGCTATGCAGTGGGTGCACTTAGCCAGTTTATGTGTGATCCTAGACAAATACATCTTGTTGCAGCTAAACATATCCTGAGATATTTGCGTGGCACAGTTGGGTATGCATTGAGGTATTCTTCAGATGTTGACTTGGAGTTACATGGTTTTATTGATTCTGATTGGGTAGGTTGTGTCACAGATCGGAAGAGCACCTCTGGTTGTTGCTTCAGTTTGGGCTCAACTATGATATCCTAGTGCAACAGGAAGCAGTCATCTGTAGCATTAAGCACAGCAGAGGCAGAGTACATTGCAGCTTGTATGGCAACTCGAGAAGCAGTATGGCTTTGTAAGCTCCTTGCAGGATTGTTTTGGACAATCAATGGAGCCTACTATCATTCATTGTGATAATCAAAGCAGTGGAAGTTGGTCAATCCCTGCGGTTCCGCCTATTTTTAACCAAGCATGCCATATCTACCACTACATTAGGAGATAAGTGGCAATCGCTGAAGGTCGCATTGAGGGGTACATCACCGTGCTAATCGATGAGCGCATAACGAGTATTCTCACCAAGCCTCTCCGTGATAAAGTTTGTGTACTTTCGTAGATAAGCTTGGTATGGTGGAGACCAAAATTTCGATCATAGAAAAGAGTCTCAAGATCGAGCCCTGCTTAATGAGTTCTCTCAGAGAGAAGTTCGGAGGTGAAACTCTTTGTTAATGGATTCGGAGACGGAGGAATGGAGGTGCGTCCTTTGTTAATGACATTTTCCTTTGAGATTCGGAGGAATTTGAGGTGAAAGCCCTTGTTTCCACCCTCTGAGCTGAGTCATGGTGGATGTCATGTGTGTGACTCCATGACATTTTTTGTACTTGTGTTTCACCCTCTGAGAGAGTCATGGTGAAAGTCATGTTGAGGTGACAACATCACGCAAGTGATGAACACTTGTACACACCATAGTATGGTTGTAGCCATTATGGTTGATATCATGTTGAGGCGATATCTGATATCACAATGAGGTGATATTCGTTTCCACATTTGGTTGTAGCCATTGTGGTAGACATCACGTTGAGGTGATATGTCTTGTGCAGTTGGAAGTACTCTCCCTAGCTGAGAGGGAGTGTTGATGTTAGAGCAGCATTGTCGATTTCTTCCAGCATATATATTATGAAGATAATAATTAAATGTAGACTTCGTCTATTTAATTATTATATGCGATTAAATGAAGAGACACATACTTTGATTTATACATTGATTAATGAAGAGGTGCGAAGCATTTATGAGGCCGACCTCATTCCTCTTGATGTGGCATGACTTTCTAAGGTGGCCGACCTTTTGTGAAGAGGTGCGAATATTTGATCAGGCCGACTTTTAGTTATTGAGGAGACACGTCCTTCCTTTGGTTATTGTATATATATCCATCACATTCCTTCATTTGTATTCATTCAGTTCATTCGATATTCACGCTCATTCATATTTGTTCAAGTGCGAATTCATTCATACTCAGTTTGTAGAAGGAGCAGTTTGTAATCAAGAAGAAGTCTGAGATATCTACAGTCAGATTGAGTATCTCAGATCTGTATTTGCATCAATTGTGGTGCTGTGTAATTGGCCATTCTTTTGGCTCATTGTATGTGTAACTTTCATATTGAACAATCAATAATATAAGAGATATTGCTGGCTGGGTTTTTCTCGCTCAAGAGGAGGGTTTTCCCAGGGTATCTGCTGTGTACTGTGTCATTTTGAATTAATTTTCTGTGCATGTTAATCTGATCATTAAAATTTACAGCAAGGTATGCGGAAACACTTCCTACACTAATATTTTGAGGAGAGTGTTGTGCAAATTTGAATCTTTTAACAATAATGGAAAGTAGAAACATATTAAACATAAAATAAACAATATGCCATAACATATGTGTATGTGGGGAAAACCCTTTCGAGAGAAAAAGTCCACACTCTAAAGCACCATAGTGTATTATTTAGTAAACTACAATTATAATACACTTGTAGAGTAAGCCTTCAAATGAGTATCACCAAACTTAACAATATCAACAAAATTCACACACAACCTCCATCTCAAGCACCTAATATATAGGAGATATAATACATAAAAATATCAAATGGTAATTAGAAAACCTTGAGCTAATAGCGCATTGGACTTGGGAAAGTTATGGTGACATTTGTGAGAGTATGTAACAATTTTTGTTGAATGCGTGGATCATTGTAATTACTCTTTCTTACTACATGGTTTGATTATTAGCTACATCTTGGTATGGGTCTTGAGTGGTAGACTTGGTATGCCATGATCTATTTTTAAATTTGACATTACTCATGCAATGGGGGTTCTTGGATATGTATGTACTTTATGGATGGGTTTTATACATGGAGCTTGGATGCGTATGTACTTCATGGACAAGTTTTATACATGGAGCTTGTGATTGCAGTTTATGGATTGGATACATTGTTGGCATGAGTTCTATTGATGTTTAGATACCTTTGAGGCATGGATGATTGGATGGATTAGCATTTTCCGTGGTTGGTATTTCTAGTTAGTTGGGTTTTAATCATTTGATGGCAGCTTGGAGATTTTGTTATCACTTGGATTTTATGCTTGTGTTCTTTGGATTAGTGCATCTTCACCTTGGCTTGTTCCTTGTCTTCCATAGGTGGCATGTTGGACGATGAGAGGATTTCTTGCTTGAGATGGTGGACATTTTGGATGTTGTTATAGATATCTTAATAGAGCATGAGAGCTTTCTAGAGATTCATATGGTTTTATGGATGGTATGATGATGAATTTCATTGATTGACTATTATACAATGTTTACAATAAGGTGTTGTACACTTTGCACAAGAAGGAATTATTTAATTATGTAAAATAAATATTTATTTGTGGTGTACCTTAGGAGGTGTATTTAGCCACATTAAATATTTATTTGGGTCCACTTGTAAAGTTGTATGTAACATTGGCTAGATATTTTATGTGTGGGCTGCACATGAAAAAGATATTTAATATTGGGAAACTTAGTACCAAAAAGTAAATGTCAGTGTCAATGGTTTTGAGGCACATGGTTTTACCTTACCACTTGGTTGCTTTGTGTGAGCTTGATTCTATAAAAGCAAGCACATGTTTAGTGGTTGAGGTTAGTTGGTTAGTGGTTTGGATTGATTGTCATTGTATTGAGCTCTCTTTTGAAGAGTGCATATGTGAAGCATGGTGCAAGGATGTGGGGTTTGAAGGAGCTTATTGGATCCATTTTTAGGTTTTTAATGTGGAGCTTTGGATTAAGAGGTGGTGATTCAAGGGCTGAGATTAATTCATCTCTTTGGGAGTTATTATATAACTCTTTGGGATTCTTTTAGAGATCATTATGTTGTGAGTTTTCTGTTTATTGCTGCTGCAACTTGGCTTAAGGTTTGAAACCCTTGGGTACCCTTAGTTTCAGAGAGACACACAGGCTCCCCCTAGTCAGAAGGGTGTGTTATGGTGGAAGAGCTTTGGTTTGTGAAACCCTAGCACATCATCTTTTCTGGGCTGCGATTGTTTATTAGGTTTGGAGGTGGATTTAGAGGTGAAATTCAGAGTTGAAGATCCAGATTTGGTTCAATAATGGCATTGATATCTTCACATTTCTGAGCATTCTTGAGGACAGCAACAAAGGTGCAAGTAAATCAGACCTAGCGCTACCTTGTCTTGGGAGTTCAACGCCATATTTGAGGACGGCTAGAGTTTGAACAAAGACTCGGGTATTTTGTATCTAAAATCTGCATACTTTATTCTTCTCTATCTCAAAAAAATGAAAGAAAAACCATTGTGTTTCATTTTTGGAATTTCTAGGTAGAAATAAGAGGATTCTCTATACTTTCCATAAGTTCAATAATACTCAGGAATTTATTTCTTTTAGCAGAAAAATCAGATCATTAACCTGATTGTAAATCTGAGTTTGTTGTTGAAATTCTTATTTGCAAATTAAGTTTCAATTTTTTTTGTGCCCTAGTTTTGGGACTATTGTTATTTTTCTATTATCCCTATTTGGGGATATTACAGTGGTATTAGAGCTGCAAGACTTGGCATCCTGTTTGGGTTGGTTGTATGCATGGAAAAGGTGGTCATAACTTGGAAAAACAAAAGGAAATAATGGCAGGAAACAATCATCTACCATCATCTAGTGAAGAGGAGGCAAAACAAATGTTCGTAGAAATGCTAAGATAGCTACAAAATACTAATCTCTATTTGAGTCAGATGGCTTATAACTCAACAAATGGAAGAAATTTAATGCATACGAAGAGAGGAAAGTAGCAAAGCTACAGTAAACAATGAACATTCTACCAACAAATCTACGGGTTCATCACAATCCAGACCTTTCATGCCTACCTTTTTACAAGAGGATGAACCTACACAAGAGGAACCCATGGAGGACAATGAGGATGCTGAGATTTTGCCCAAGTATCAAGCTTTCGAGGAAGATTTTTAGTCAACTATCTCTTTTAGAGATTACTTGGAGGTCACCAAACACAGAAAGCCAAAGCAGAAAC
Organism: Sequoia sempervirens; assembly: GCA_007258455.2. NCBI lineage: Eukaryota > Viridiplantae > Streptophyta > Pinopsida > Cupressales > Cupressaceae > Sequoia > Sequoia sempervirens. The sequence continues at coordinate 4,534 of VDFB02286555.1, forward strand.
AATGGAATCAAGGAAAGCAAAATTATGAGTTGCAAAAGAGGTTGGGACGTCTATCCTTACCTAGTTTTGATGGATTATCCAAGGGTATAGCTAGAGCTTGGATTCAGAAATTGAATACTTACCTTGCCCTGAATCAGATGGAGGAGACTAAGGCCATCAAATTTGCTACCCTTCACCTTGGAGCTACACATGAATTTTGGTATCATGGTTTAGTGACATAGGGTCATGGTGCGATAGTTTCTTATGATCAATTTTGCACCACATTGATAGAGCAGTTTGATTGCAAGGATTTAGAGGCACACTCCAAATAGTTGGCTCAGTTGAGACAGGTTGGGACACTTGATGTATACATTTCAAAGTTTTAGTGGTTGGTAGTAATGGTTTTTGATGTGACTGAGAAGAGGTTGATTTTTTGGTTTATAGAGGGTTTGACAAAACCTCTCAGGGGTTGGGTCAAAGCTTTTGATTCACCAACCTTGCAAGATGCTATTAAACGTGTAAGGAATATGGAGCTATCTACACCACAAGCTAGGTTTCCTAGTAAGTTTCCGCAAAGACCCTTATCTTAGAGTTTTCTGTAGAGAAAGGACAAGAAGCCAAAATATACTAGACTAGTGGGTGAGATGTCTAGGCCAGTTGGTGGTGCACCTCATGATTTGAGGGATGAGTTGAGATGAAAGAGGCTTTGCTTTGACTATCGTGAGCCTTGGACACCTAGACATAAGTGTAGAAGTGGAGGCAAGGCCCATTGGATTGAGGTCTTCAAGGAACCTAGTGATGATGACTTGGAGGAGACGCAAGTTCTTGATGAACAACATGAGCAGATGGATGGGGAGATAGACACAGATGAGCACCAAGATGATTTGGCCTAGATGGATGGTGCGATTCCAACTCTCACTACCACTCCTCATTTTAATGCCTTCAAAGTAAAGGGCGTTATTCAGGGACAACGAGTTGTTGTGCTGATTGATAGTGGGGCTACCCACAACTTCATTGATTCGTCCTATGTGAAGAAGCAGGATTTGCAAGTTGAGGAGCATGATGATTTTTCAAGTGCAGACAATGAGCGGCACGATGTTGTGTTGTGTTAATCGTGTCCCACAGTTGAGTATGACCTTGGGTAATTACACCCTTACTGATGACTTTTATGTGGTTGACATTGAGGATACCGATGTTGTGTTGGGTGTTCAGTGGTTGCATTCTTTAAGTCCATATGTCACAGACTTTAAGACTATGTAGTTGAGTTTCATAACAGATGGTCGGAAGTTGGTATTACGAGGCTATCTTCAGATGCTCCTAGAATTATTTCAGCTAAGAGGATGGAGAGAACTTGTTGGCATTCAGAGGTTGAGCAGGCAGTATAGTGTTTCATTTCAGATAAGTCTATTGATACAAGACAACATGGATATCATATTGACATGCAGGGCTTGTTGGACAAGCATAGTTTGGTGTTTTTAGATATACTGCATGGACTACCTCCAAATTGTGGTTTTGAGCAAGTTATTGAGCTTGTGGATAGCAAGCCAGTTGTTACGGATCCCTATTGTAATCCTAAATGATTCAAGGATGAGATTGAGAAGACTATTTGGGAGTTACTGGATGTAGGACATATACCGCCTAGTTATAGTCCCTTCACTTCTTTTGTTGTCTTGGTGAAGAAGGATGGTACTATGAGGATGTGCATTGATTATCATGCCATGAGTAAGAAGACCATCAAGAACAAGTATCCTATTTTGTGTATTGATGAGTTGATGGATGAGTTACATGGAGCAATCTATTTCTCCAAAATAGATCTCCGTTCAAGATACCAACAGATTCGTGTCCGAGAACAGGATGTGACTAAACAGCTTTCAGGTGCCACAATGGACACTTCAAGTATTTGGTAATGCCCTTTCGGTTATCGACTGCTCCAAAGGAGCTACACAAGTTTGTGCTAGTCTTTTTTGATGACATTTTGGTGTATAGCATGTCATATCCCTCGCTTGGCCAAGAGGCTCAAAATAAAAACAATCCTTAATAATGCAGATTACAATTTAACTGGCCAACCTTCCTGAATACACTCGTGGATCTGAAGAAGGAGCACGACTTCCTTAAATAAATAAGAATTAAATGTAATGCACACAGACCATTGATAAGGCAGTGAACATCTCAAGAGGGTCGGCGATTTCAAGAAGGAAATGATGTTAATTAAATAACAATAATTAATGAGGCAGTGATTAGGAGTAAAAAGAAGAGACTACACAACAAATAATGAGTAGTATTAAAATAAAAAGACATGACCATTCGAAGGGTCATCCCCATTGTTACATCCCGATATTATAGCTACTATTGTATAGGGCCATTGAATGTAATGTTTGAATCTTGATGATGAATAAAACATGGTTGATCTCGTTATTAAATGAATGAGTCCTGTTTAAATGATGGTTTCATTTGATTGTTACTTCTAAATGATTTTGTCTTGATTAAATATTGCAAACAATTATGGAATAATATTATTCTAACTTGTGAGATGTTTTTACCTTGTTATGAGCATATGACTGCCGGTGTCATGTCATGATGTGCAGGTACGAAGACTGATCCTCTGGACAGAGGAGAGACATCATTCGGGGAGGAACTTGGTCGGGTAAACAGTAACGAATACCAAACTGAACATACACACACAAACCTTAGAACTGTGTAAGCTAAGTCATTGTTCTGGTTAAAGGTAAGTCATCCGTAGGTTTGACTAGAATCATTAGGAGTCGTGTCTTCTTCTGAATATGTAAACAAGTGATGCTTGCCAGTATAACCTTATAAATGATAAGTTCTGGTTAGAGGTGGATATGTGTATTTGTACATACGAATACGATATGTACAAGTACCCAAAAGTACATTCATGTCGATACAAACGTATTAAGCAGATGGATATGCCATACGTATGTGTCAATATAAATGTATTTATGGATACTTATACATGTAATATATATACAGATATATATACAAGTATACATACCCACGGCTAACGAGATAAATGAATTATATATTGTAATGATATCTTGCCTCTGAAATTATACGAATACATATATATTAATTTACATGTTTAACGTATAATGTAAATGAATATATGTGTATTAGTATAAAGATAAGTATTTCAATATATTTAGTATTATATTAAAATATTAATATAATATAGTTTAAAATGTATATAATATTATTTAAATTGATATTTTAAATAATTATACATAAACTATATTATATAAGTATTTTAATAGAGTATACCAAATATATTAACAAAATCAAATGAAAAGAAAGTTAAACATTTGAAACACTTTTATAAAAGGCGAATGTAAATCATAAAGAAAATGGAAATTCGCGAATTTCTCTAAATCGCGGATTTCTCTAATGAATCCGTTGAAATTCAATTCTGAGCTTTAGCAAATGCAACATATTTATTTTGAAAACGTCATTTAAATATTGAAGATTTACAAAGTCGAAATAAAGAAGAAAAAACGCGAAAATGAAATAAGGAAAATGAAAAACGCACAGGTAACCCGCGCGACTAGGGCCAGACGTCTAAAAATGGCCGATTCATCTCTTGCTTGGTGAATAAAATGAAATCTGTACGCCATTTGAGCAAGGAAGAAGTCAGAAATGAAACTTGGCATTTAACCTAACTGTAAAAACGCGCCAGTTGAGAGTTGTCACGTTTTTAACAGTCTGAAACAAATTCGAAATGAAATAAACTTCTTGCTGTCAATTTCTCCATATGCGTTTTGAATTATTCTCCTCTTGCTGTCAATAAACTGGTCGAATCATCTTCAATCTGATGACTAAGGGTTTAAAGAATCCGCCATCTATCATTTTGACCATTTCTGGGCACTTTGCTGTCAATGAACATGCCTTCTTAAGTGGAAAACTGTTTCAATTCGGCCCTATATAATGACGCCCTTCCATTCATTGTGAACTCACCTTTTGAGAGCAATCTGAGTTTAGTGTTTTCATTTCATATCCATTCCATTGTATTGCCTGAGTTTTCCCATATTGCTGAGTTTGATAAGCACAGTAAATTATTTCCAGCATTTACCAGTCACAGTGAATTAAGTCATTTGAGTTTAAAGTGAGGTATTTGTATAGCTGAGTAGGAATTGAGTGGTGGAAGCACGTCTGTGAGAAGAAGTTATAGGAGTTCACTATAGAGTGAAATTCTTTCATAAAAGAAGCCATATTTAGCTGAAACCTTGAAGCTTATTTGAAGGAGGATCTAGAAAAGCAAATTTGGAAGGAGAAGCTCTAGAATCAGGCATGAATCTTCCTAGTTTATAATTTTTATTGAAGTATTGTTTCCATTTTGATTTTGTGATGGCTGATTTCAATTAGTTTTAATAGAGAAGAACTGTTTTGATGAATAATTAAAACAAATCATTTAAGAAGAAAATGTGAAAAGGATTCAATGATTAGGGGAATTGTGAAAAAGGGAATATAGGAGTAAAAAGCTTAAGGGATTAGAATGTTTCTCTTGCTTTAGAACGAAATAATGAAAAAGATAAAAGAGAAGGATTTGTTTGCATTTTAAAATGGTTTTTGCATGTTGTGTATGATCTCTATATGTGGGAATACGTAAACATACTTATTAGCTACTAGGATCGAGATGATGGCAGAATCAAGTGAAGTCTTTTAGCTTAAGTTATAGGGATAACTGAGACAAGTTAAGTACTCCTAGGATAAAGAGTTCCTAGTTAGGAGGAATTGATACAAGACGCTTGAATCGCCAGCTTCTGGCAGAGTTTACATCGTGAAGATGTCTGATGACTAATTCATCCAGCATTGAAGGACAAAACCATGAGGCAAGGAAGCCTTTAAGTCAAATCGTGGGTTCCCAGTAGTGTTTATGATAGATGACCTTCATTCGAAGTATCTGGAATTAAGAATACAATATATAAATGACTTGGCCAAAAGTAGTGAAAAGGCACCCATTATCTCAAAATCATGGTTATCGTTTATGCGATAGTTTGCGATCAACATCACGTCGTATTGTGATCCGAAAGTACCAGATCGGTGATTTCCGTGGAAATAGGCAAGGTTCTATTGAGCAGGGACACGCAAAGACTATGCTCGCTGGTAACGCTAAAAGGATACCCCTACCAATCTCTCTTCTTCAAGGGAGTGGCCTGCAAATGATCGCGGGGACCGCGATTATGTTACGGAAAAAGCCGAAAGTGATGTTTCTCCACGCCGGCCGATGTACCAAGATTTGAAAGGATCGGATTCCCGACATCCTCTACTTCTATTTGTGCAAAAGCTACGAGCTATGGTATGTAATCAGATTCCTTTAACTCTGATTTATATTTGCAATGAAAATGAAATTCATGAGGAAACATATTGTAACTTGTACATGTTTATCAATAAAGAAAGGAAGAAATTTATTGTAATATCTTTGTTATATGTTACTTTTACATGTTTTTAGTGAGAATTGGAAAGTTTTTAATTTACGCCGAATTGGGTCGTAACACCCATCCAAAAAGGTGTGTCTCTTGGGAATGAGACACAAACATATAAAAGACCATAAGCAATAAAGGGACCAACATCAATGAGGATTTGAGAATTAATGTACACTAAGCTACAGGTCAGGGCGCTCCTAAGTGGGCCCATTGATCACTGGAATTTAGGCTGCATATTAATTAGAAACATTCGAACACTCAACCAAGGAAATCGCATGATTCAAGAGAATAAAATCAGAAGCAGTGAATCAAGGAAGACATCATCTGGTTCTATTTTCACATGCATGTAATCAGATAGAAAATTCAGAAACTGCATTCATCTCGTGGTGTCTATTCTGCACCCTTAAATAAATATAATTGCAGAAGATACATATTAGAATTTATAGCAGATTATATATATATTAGAATTTATAGCAGATATTCACTTATTCCTATCTGCATATCTTCAATAAGAATAAGGCTAATAATTGAAGTTAAATAGCTTGAAGTTTGCTCCTTTAAAGTCTACCATTGAAACTACTGATTCTAGGTCTATTTGAATATCTCAATTTGGAAAATTAAAGGCAAACCTGAGGAAAATCCATAAGGGGGCATCACAAGTGGTATCAGAGCTGGTCAAACCTGCCTGCCTGTGAAGTTGGATGAGTGAAAGAGGAATGCTATACTACAATAGAGAGATAAAGAAACAGTGGGAACCTGCCCGAGCTTCGGAAGGAAGAAGAACCTCCATCTTAGGCATCCACAACAGTCTCGAGTCTAGCAAACAAAGAAGCAATAATATGGACAACTAACGTTGGGACAGATTGATGACTACCCAAGAACAGTTAGCACAAATGATGGTCCAGTTAACACAAATCATGATGACCAAACATAAGAATGAACAAGATGGCAATAGTGGGGGAGGTGAAGAAAATTCAAGCAATAATAGAACCCCAAATCATCATGCCACTACAACAAATTCTAGGCCTGTGATACCTACCTTCCCACATAGGGTTGATCTACAGATAGGCCACAAACCAACACTGGTAGAACTACAAGAACAATTCTGCCAAGATTGGTTAGACGGAGGATTACAAACACATATGTCATTAAAAGACTAAATGGACATAAAAATGAGGCATCTTGTAATGTCCCCTTCTCGCTCTAGCAGTGCAGAGACTCAATTAGCCTATTTGAAAATCCAAACCAAAATAATAAACGTTGCATAATGAGAAATGAGCTCTCATGTCCTTTTTATAAAACCTTTTTAGTTTTCCCGCCAAAATCAATTAGCACTTTATTATAAAGTTTTATTAAATTATCTTTTAAATATTCCCCAACGTCACTTTATAACTCCATTTAATTTAATCATTTAATATTACCTTTATAATTGCACTGTTTTCCAAGCAACATTAAATAATTAAATTAATTAATATTTGTGAGGCAGGATGGAAAAAAGGTACATTACATCTTTACAGCAACTCAATTTGTTGATTTGTTCTTTAGAGAAGTGCTCAAGTTGCTGATTTGTTCTTTAAAGAAGTGCTTAAATTGCATAGTTTGCCAAAAAATCTGGTCTATAGTGAAGTGAGCAAATAACATGAGATTAATTTTAATATAATGAATTCTACCATGATACATACTAGATAATCTATAATGAAAGGCTAATCTAGTGAATTGGGCCATGATTTCTCTAAACCATTTCTATGCACGTGAATAGTTTAATCTATATCCACCTGGGATATGGCTAGAGTATTCCATATGCAACTTGAAGCATAATAGACTTTGTTTGCTAATAATATATTAAAATTAAGGTTTTAATCTTTTATTTAAGTTTATGAATGTGTTCATTAACTACAAATATATGTAATGTCTATTTTATAATTAACCTATTTCAGAGTTCCCGTAGGCTAGTTGATGTGGTTCGGGGACTCAATTGCCAGCATTGATGTTCAGTATAGGGTTTTTCGAAGGGGTTTCTATTTATAGCAGTGGTCGGTCTTGATGCTGCTATCCTTAGTTGGTCACAGTATTCTTGGGTCTTCTATTTCGCGTAGTTTGGGTGTTTGACATATACTTACTATTTATAGCAGTGCTATTTATAGTAAGTCACCTTTGCGGGAGATGGTTCCAGGGTCAGAAAGCCTAAGGTTGCAGTTGATATTTGTTATTTCAACCACTTAAGCTATTTTATAAAGTTAAATTATAAACTTAAAGGGAAAAGTGGTCATTGAAGTGTACCATTCGCCTAGTGAAACGACTTTTAAGTTGTTTTTAAAAGTTCAATAAATATTATATTTCTTCCTTAAGTTTGGATGCCTAGAGAAAGGGAAAAAATGATATTTGAAAATGTTAAATATTTCAGAGGAGAAGGGCGTGATTTTCTAGAGAGGAATTAAGAGATTTTTGGAGTCCATTATCCCTAAGTCTTATATTATGAAGTTTGGCTCTCATTTTCATCATCTTGGCTTTGTCGACATAGAGAAATGCTGTCGGAAAGTTTCCTGGTTGCTTGGGTTGTGCTGTGAGGACGAAAACCCTCCTTCGTATAGGCTGATTTCGGTGGTGAAATATCCACCCTAGTCAAATATTGGTGCTGGTTATCAGTTGAGATCAAAGGAGCTTCAAGAGTTCGATTATTTGTGAAGAAATGATGAAGATCTTTCAGTACTTTTAGGGGTTTTTGGTGTGCTTTCATTGCTTTCAGTTTTGGTGTGTGTTTTGAAGATTTTGGAGTGTTTTATTTCAGTTTCTGGGTGTTTGCAATAATGGGTCTGAACCTGGTTTTTGACTCATTGCTCAAAAATGAATGGATAAATCAAAATGGGTATTGATTAGTTGAAAGGGCATTTTCAAGACGATTCTAAAGAGTGTTTGTATGCATTTTTTGGTGGAGATTGTGATTTTCTAAAGCAAATCGAAATACTGAGGAAGGGATGCCATTTGGCTGCAAGAAGACCCTATTGTGACCAGAACGTGTGAGGAATGAAAGTGGGACTTTGGGCACTGGGAGAAGGACACTTAGGCAATTGAGAAACAAGAGCTTTGGATGTTATTGCTTGAGGTGTTGGACACAGCTCTCAGGAGCCTCTTGCTGCTGTTCTTAAAAGGCTTGTCAAGATTGCAACTTTCACACCAGGTCTGATTTTATATTGTAATATTCTGATTCATAAACAGAAAATGAATGCAAAATTTATTTGTTTCAAGATTTAAAGAAAGGTTTAAGTATATTGTATTTCTGCTTGTATGCAAACATCATTTATGTTTTATTCAATTGCAAAGCATTGGAAAACAATCACAAACACTACACAAAACCAGTAAACCAGCAAGCAGGGTATTTTCAAAAAAAAAAAAAACAGGGGTGTATCTTACACATCTACTAAACAAAGGAAATAGAGATCATCATAATGACCTAAGGAGGAAAATTGGTAAGCTTAACTTACCATATTTTGATGGTTCTGGAAAGATCACAGCAAGATCATGGGTTCAAAAGGTGGACACATATTTCCAACTCAATCCCATGCCGGAGGATGGAGCAATCAAGTATGCCACCTTACATCTGGATGAGGTGGCACATGAATGGTGGTACCATGGCATGGTTACTTTAGGCCATGATCAAATTACCTCATATGTGTTACAGAATCGACGTTGTTGTATATTAATCAAGAGGAATGAGAGTTCCTTATATAGATTACAAGAGACGATGTTTTTAAAAGAAACAATTGTTAAGTTAGAAAAAGCAATGACGAGATGACCATTACGACATAAATAGAAAGATTATTATTCTAATATCCTCCCTTAATGGTCATCATTCTAACTACCCAGAGATAACAGAGAAGGGTGCCCCCTTCGTTTCAAAACGCTGCTGCAACAAAAGACAAGACCCTGCCACCAACCCTCCAAGAAATTGCAGAACTTTTGGAAATAACAACACCAACTGTCCAACCTAAAGTTGAAATCGTCTCCCACCGCATGATACCGGAATAACCCGGCGAGCCTGGGAGGAAAATCGCAAAACCCGTCTGAATCTTTATGATTATGACACCAAAACAGATTGCAAGAAGCTGATGCGCAGATGTTTGCCCCAAAGAACCTCGCGCTACCGTAAAACCATTCAGAATAACATACCACGCATTTTAGAAAAATCACAAACCCAAGATTACAAATCATCATTTTTTTTTCGGAAAAAACGGTAAAAACCAGATAGCCCTCCCGAATGACAGAAACCCTGACAAGGGTATACAAGAGAAAAACTCTTAATTTTTTAGGACAAAATTATAAACCCTCTCGGAACCCAGAAGACAGATTTTTTTTCCTTTTACGGGACAAAAAACTATTTAAAAACCTAGAACATTGATTGTCGGCTCGAAAAATAGAGGGTTTGGAACCCTAGCTGCCAGAACAAAGCTGCACAAAAATCAAGGCACGGAAAATGAAGCACCCAGAAAAAAACGGAGACTGACCCAGTTGAGATCTTGAAAATCCCACCAAGAATCTGCAATCAGAAATTTTTTTCGACTTGATCTAAAAGGTGAAAACCCTAGTCGAGTTGCAGAATAGTCGTCAAAATCTGAGGGCGAATTTACAGGAGTAGAGATCTCAATCAAAAACCCTAGATGAGTTTCCAGTTGCTGCAGAGGACACACCTCGTTCACCAAGTTGATGGCACGAAAAAAATTTCATCTAACCCTAGGGCGTGGACAAAGAACTAAAATCCGCAAGTCCACCGCGCAATTTGCAAGGAAAAAAATAAATAAAGTCGTCGTCGTTCTTATCAGGCCCGCGAATATCAGCAACACAGTTCCAGAAAACACTGAAACACAACCAGTCGCGGGAAGAAAAGGCAAACGCAGGAGATCACAATGAATCCGTTGTGGGTTTAGAAGTACGAGTCGTCGAAGACTGAGACCCGACGGAAAAAACGCGAGCAGATCACGGGCAGGAAACAACAAACACGTCGAACCCACGCTCAGAAAACGCGACCTTCTGGACAAACACGTGAATGACGCCAGAAGAAACAAAAAAACGACCTTCGGATCTGAACGTTCGCTAGAAGGAGGTCGCACGGCAGTTTAAACTGGAGTCGAAGAGTCGCAACAAAGAATGTTTGAGAAAATGCGACCAAAGAAGTAGAAAAATTGCGTCTGAAGGGTGAAAAATCGTGTCCAGAACAAAAAAATTTCAAACCCTCGATTTTCCTTTTCAAAACTCCTGCAATTTTCTTTTGCACACAACCTTCGAGCACCACCACAGGACCTTCTCAAAACCGACCAAACACAAATTCGAAAAATCTAACAAATTTTCCAAAAGCAAAAGAAAAATTCTCTCGAAAAAATTTCCTTGGAAAAAAATTTCGAATTTAAAATGGCTCTAATACCATGTTACATAATCGATGTTGTTGTATATTAATCAAGAGAAACAAGAGTTCCTTACATAGATTACAAGAGACGATGTTTCTAAAAGAAACAATCGTTAAGTTAGAAAAAGCAATAACGAGATGACCATTACGACATAAATAGAAAGATTATTATTCTAATAATATGTGGATTTCACGGAGAAGCTCATAGAACAGTTTGACAACAAGGACTCCGAGCTCCACTTCAAGGAGCCGGCACAACTAAAGCAAGACAGGCACATTGACGAATATATTGTGGACTTTCAAAGGCTTTCGGTATTGGTCACCAACATATCCAAAAGAAGATTGGTTGTCCTATTCATGGATGGCCTAAGGGATCCTTTAAGGGGTTGGGTCAAGGCCCTCAACCCTAGTACACTACAAGAGGCCATAAAAAAAGCTAGAGATATGGATTCTAGCGCTACAAAGAACAAGATTACATCTAAAGGGTCCTCATTCTAAAGGGATAAACCAAAACCACCTGTCTCAAGGGAGTGGCCAAGAAAGAGAATGGATGAAGCAACTAGGGAGGAGTTAAGGAGAAAGGGGCTTTGCTATATGTGCAAGGAACCTTGGGGCCCAGGACATAGATGCATGGGGAAAGGAAAGGTTCATTACATAGAAGTCATACTCGACAGTGAGGAAGAGGATACATCGGATAGAAGTAGTGAGCAAAATGAAGAAGAGGAAGAACCTACACTGAAAGGGAAGAAAGATGCTTTAATTGCCACCATGATGGGAACTCCAAGATTCAATTCCTTTAAAGTTTGTGGGGCATTACATGGGAAAAAGATAACGGTATTGATCAACAGTGGAGCCACTCACAACTTTATTGATTCAGCATTGGTAGTCAAGAGAGGGATTCCAACTATTGAGCATGAAGGATTTAGTGTGATGGTAGTAGATGGCTATCAAATATCGTGTTCAACTAAGGTACCGAAGTGTTGTGACCTTTTCACACATCGCCCCATTCAAGATGGGGACCCCCTAATTTTTGCTCCGTTCCGGTCTTTTGGCTTGGGTTTTCTTCTCTCTCTCGCTCTGTCTTTTAGGGTGTCGATCTTCGGGAGTTGTGTCGATCATTACAGGCCAGCGAAATATTAGGCGAATCTAAATTAGGGTTTGTGATTCAAGACAAATTCGGGGGTGATAAAGTGAAATTGAACAACGTTGTTGTCAATGACATCGTGAGGTTTCGGTAGTTTCATCGGATTCAAGGTACTACTATTTTTAGTAAGTGTGAAATTCAAAACAATTTATCGACTATTTTGAGATTAGATCATCCTGCGACCAGTATATCGGATTGCTTGCATGCAAATTTGGTAGCAGGCGACTTTGCTTTAGCGGTCGGCTTCGGCCGCAATTCCGGGTCGAATCTGAGATTTTTCTTTACATCTCTGGATTTTCCATAAGGTTTTCCAGACGCCAGCGATGATATAACATGCAAAGCAGACGACCACTTCGGGATTGACCTTCCAGGGGTGCAGGTTTACGCGTAGGAGGACTCGCGCATGTTAGGTATTGACCGGTGGTTTTGGAACCAGCGATGGTGTGACATGCAAATGAGGATTCTCACTCAGTAAGGAACTTGCTATTTTTAGCAGGTGTGTCCCGGCAGCCGCCTCCCAGCAGTTCAGAATCACAAGCTGATCGCAGTGCCGCAGAAACAAGGACAAACGGAGATCTTTTGATACGCATGCAGTGCAATTTAGGGTTTCCAGCTTCGGAGCCTAAAAATAGGCATCAAAAGTCAAAATCTTCAAAAACCGATGTAGACCACCGCGATCAGCGTACTTCAAGCTATCTGCTGGTGAAATTTCAAGTCAAACGGAGCACTTACTATTTATAGTAAGTCAGATTGGAAACATGCTAAAAATAGCAAATCAGCTGCATGCATCGGTGTCAGCCAGCAGGTCACGTGGTGAGGAGCGCCTCATCCAAATTTCAACTCGATCGGAGCTTGGGAGCTATCAGAGACATGAGCTTACTATTTATAGTAAGCCACCTTCAGAAACAGGCTATGAATAGCAGGGTGACTAAAAGTGGCAGTGCCGACAAGTTGATAAAGTCATGAGGATGCTACGTTCAAAATTTCAGGTCGATCCGAGCTTCAGAGGCGCAAATTCAGAGAACTTACTATAAATAGCAGGGCACGATACTGGCGAAGGATGATGAAAATTTGTCTAAGTCTGGAACTTCATCCAGCAGGCATAGGGAAATGCGCCCATCTCAGCTAGAGGCGTAGAAATTTTTTGAAAATGTGAGTTCATCCTTCACACAGGGCAAAATGCGCCCAAGGCAGGAAAGTCAAACAAAAGTCAAAGTTTTTATCCTGCAGCAGGGGCAAAATGCGCCCAAGGTGAAAGAAGGAAAAGTTGAAAAAATTTCTAAGGCATGAAAAATCCGCCTCACCCCTCAAAATGCGCCCATCCTCCTCAGGGGGTGAAATGCGCCCAGTTCACAAGGTGGTCAAAGCAAAGTCAAACATGAAAATCCTCCTCATGCATCAAAATGCGCCCAAGATGCAAGCTTATCCTTCACAGGGGGTGAAATGCGCCCAGGTTGCAAGGAGTCAAACGAGTCAAAGTTTCTTATCCACCAGCAAGGGCAAAATGCGCCCAAATGCATCCATGTCAAGACAAAAAATTGGAAGGTGAAGAGTCACCCAAGAACGTTGGAAGAAGAAAATCCTTCACACACATCAAAATGCGCCCAAGGTGAAGAAAAGTCAAAAAGTCAACAAGGTCAAGGAATCTCGTCCTCCTCCATAGGCAAAATGCGCCCAAACTTGTGCATGTGAAGACAAAAGCGTAGAAGTTGAAGGGTCACAAGGCGTGGTGGCGAGTTTATCCTCCTCCTACAAGGAAATGCGCCCATGTTTAGATGTGAAAGGTAATTAAGGGTAGTAAATGGGATGAAAGTTTTCCCAAAGCATGGTAAAAGATGGTAAGTATTAGGCGCGCCAAGGGTGGAGAGTGTTGAGGATGCTTCCTTAGGCGTGATTTTTGAATTTCCTATCAAAGTGTGATATGCGCCTAAGGTCATAGGTGTTGGAAATATTTCTAAGGCGTGGTGTGTGTTAGAAAACACTTGAAGATGGTGAAATAAAATGTCAAGTGTGATGCGCCTAGAGTAAGGGAGTTATAAGGTGTTGGAAAATTTTTCAAAGGCATTTCAAGGCGTTGAGAATAAAATGAAGTGTGCTAGGCGCCTCAGGGGGGAAATCAAATATTTTCCAAGTATGAAGTGAGAATAAAATGTACAAGGCGTGCCGGGAATGAATAAAATTTTCCAAATGAAGTTGATAGAAATTTCTCTCCACTGGCAAATGAAATAAAATTTTTCTAAGGCAAGTTCTTAAAATGCAAGAGATGATTTAAATATTTTCTAAGGCAAAATTATTTTCCTTAGAAAATACGCTTAGAACTCAGATGAAATTTTTCCGGAGCACGAGCAACTTTTCCCAGTGATGAAGTCAGAGACGATGTTATTGCAAGGAGATTCAAATTTTTCAAGAAGTCAGAGCAACACAGAGTGATCACGGGCGAAGAACGAATTTAAATGATGGAAATTATATTTTTCTAAGGTTCAAAATTGAAAAATTAAATGAACCTGTTCGTTGGGTACCCATAGATTCGAGGCGTTCTGAAGAAAATTTGCTTCTGGGTACTGAACATTTGCGATGATGAACGGATTTCCAAGTCTTCTGAGCTTCGCCGACACTTTTTCAGTGAAGAATTTAATCAGTGCTCAAATTGTGAATTTTCCTAAGGGAGAATTTTAAATTTTCTAAGGCAAAAACGAATAAAATGTGTTTCAAAATGAATTTTCTTCGAACGATGAATCTGAAGTGAGTTGCCTAGATAATTTTGATTAAATTCTTCGAAGATGAATTTTCTAGAGCAGATGATGAAGTTAAAAATTCGAATTCAAGTGACAGAGCTCCGGCTGGTGGATTCAAAAATGGTGAATTTAAATTTAATTTTCGAAAGTAAAATCCAAAACGCCAGTCAAAGTCAAGTTTCTAGAAGAATAATA